>JARWKJ010000024.1:26150605-26313105 GCA_029959095.1 Rhinichthys osculus
TTCTTTAGTGAACTATCCCTTTAAGACAAAATGTTCACAATGGGGGAAATACTCAAAGAGTGTGGGATGGTTTCACACACACCATGAATGATTGGGTCACCAAAGCATGAAATGCAAATGTCTACAAAAAGGCATGGCCCATCACCCTGACAGATGCATGACTGCGGCATCTAATGGATCCTCTGACCAGACCGCTGCAATTCTGACCCGTATCTGATATTTAGGACTCTGTTCGGCATTGCACACAAACCGAATCCTCTTCGAACAGACCATCCATATTGCATAAGTCATTCTGCAAAAACGTCATTGCTAATAGAGCAGATACAGGGCGTGGGATGGTTTACACAGCAGCCAGTCAGAGAATTTGGGGGCAAACACTTGCTTTTTTACCTTAATGCATCCCTTCCAGCTTCTCCTCAGTAGCATGGTCTACAAAAACAACAGAGCAGCTCATGTGTTACTGTATAAACAGGAGAGCAGGATGGAGGCGGGGACGCTTTGATTGACAGCAGTGTCGCCCATCAGACTGTTGTTTGATCTGTTAGTGGAACACCATGTGAATTTCAACGCGTTCTCCACTCGCTCGCCCAGTCCAGAAGGTTTCTAATGTCTAATTTAAAGTCATTTCATGCATTATGCAGACAGCACAACATCTCTTCATCCCAGTACAGTATCTCTCAAAGAGCACATTAGAGTCATTTTGGACTAGCATACCATACTACTTGAAAAATTATGCAGACAGTGTACAGTATGCAGACTTTTGGTACTGTATTCCACAATGCTTGTCTTGATCTTGCACGCTTCAGTGTGACTTTTTACATAAAATGAATTAAAAGTATAAAATAACCATTTTTTACTGGATAACTGGATGATGCACAGAGAATTAAAAGCAGAATGTAGTACACTATTTTTCAGATGTACATAATGCATTCTTTTTTTTTAATAGTAGGAAGTATATAGACTACCATTCAAAAGTTAGGGTCAGTGAGATTGTTTAATGTTTTTAAAAGTCTCTTATTCTCACCAAGGCTGCATTTATTTGATCAAAAATACAGTACAAACTGTAATATTGTGAAATATTATTACGATTTGAAATAACAGGTTTCTATTTGAATATGTATTCAACTAAAATGTATTCCTGGGATGGTAAAACTGAATTTTACTCCAGTCTTCAGTGTCACATGATCCTTCAGAAACCATTCTAATATGATGATTTCCTGCTCAATAAACATTTATTATCAACGTTGAAAACAGTTGTGCTGCTTAATGACTTTGTGGAAACCATGTTATTTTTTTCAGGATTCTTTAATGAATAGAAAGTTCAAAAGAACAGCATTTATTTGAAATAGAAATCTTTTGTAACATAATAAATGTTATTACTGTTATTGATTAATTGAATGCATCCTTCCTGAATAAAAGTATACATAAAAAATGTACTAACCCCAAACCTTTGAATGGTAAAACAGAGTATACATGTTTCCTAAAGCAAGATGACTAAATGTTAGGGCTGCAGGATTATGGCAAAAAAAATCATAATCATGATTATTTTGGTCAATATTGTAATCACAATTAGGAGTGGGCGATATGACCAAAGTCTAAAATGTTGTTGCTTGTAACCAAGCAAACTCGCAGATGCGGCGAGTATAAACGAGGCTTGAGGAACAGTCAAGTTTCGCAGCTTAATGCGCTTTTAATAAACTCTTTTTAATATCAAGCATGTCCCGTAGTAGACTGCCATTAATTCTAACCACAACTGTATATCTATTCTTCTAGCTGACCAACACAGCCGAGGTCAATGGGGTCACTTCAACCTGTCGTCTACGTGACCGCTTCTTAATTAAAGCATTTATTAAAGCTATATTCCAACATTAGAGAATAATGATGAATATTGTCCGTATCTCTCAGTGAGAGAAAAAAATGTTATCTGTATGTTTTGGCACAATGTTTTTATAATCTTTGGAAGGTTCCAAAACTCTTTTTTTTAACTTCCTGACAGCTAGATATAGTTTATACAGTCTCAAGGGAAAAGTGTGAAACAAATGTGAGGTTTGTAAATGTGTCAGAATGAAGTCTTTTTGGATGCATGTTGAGAGTTTGCTGGCAGATTTCCCCTTCCCCAACTTTAACAAGTATTAAACAACATTTAATCTGCCAAATGAGTCTCACCGCCTGTCTGAGGGCCTCTCTGTCCTCTGTGCTTCTTGGGAACAGAGTGACCGCCAGCTCCAGAGAGCCCAGGTCCTGATCAGGGCAGTGAGGATCTTGAAGGTCCAACCGAACATCAAGAGGTCTGTGACAAAGACATGGCTTGTTATGACAGTAGTTTTGTAGTTTAACACCTAAAGAAAAGCATAGAACTTTTATAAATCTGTTTACAATCACATTGTGGCCGCCTATGACCAGCCAAATTTGATTCCAATTTTTGGACACTTTCACTCATGTAGTAAAATAATAATGGGTGACAACTTAAGTAGGCTTGTCACTACAATACTTTGACAATGCATCGGTAACTTCGCATTTGTGTTATGCTGCATCCACAGAATTAGATGTCATTATAAACTCTAAGAAAAACAACAGAACATTAGCAAAAATAACCTTGCTTCATAAAACTCCTCTAGATGGTTAACTAATACATTTGAACACTGTTTTGATGCTAATTGAAAATGTATTCATTTGACACAAAAACTTGAATTCTGATATAATTTCAGTAATAATGAAGACATGATACCTCAAGTGCTCCAGAGACTCAAGATACAGGTAAGCTGAGCCCATGAAATCATCTTGAAGGCCAAAATCATAGTCAAACACCTAAAATAGATTGCAAAAGGGAAAATTCTTAAAGGAAGAAATACAGTATCAGAGATCATTCTAGATTTCAGTTGAACACATAGAAAATCAGACATTAATGTAATTATTCCAAAAGATGTTGACACCTTTTTAATGAGTTTGAAGTTGTCGTTCAATAAACAAGTCAGATTAACTCCTCTGACTGACTGATAACTGTTTTCAATGAATTAAAGTCCCCATGTGGTGAAAATCAATCTATTAATGTTGTTTATACTTCTATGTGGTGTTTTTAATATGCTTTAAGACAAACCATGTGCAAATTCACAAGTCAACACCATTGCTGAGTATTTTCTCCTTAAAACTGCAGTGAACCAAAGACAGTCTCAAAAACACGGTTTGAAATCGCTGGTGTTTCTGACGTCACAAACCACCTTGTAACCAATCAGATCAACGTGTGATCGTCAACGAGTGGATCTCTTTGCTGAGTTGAGGCGGGGCTAATTTGCATATTCATATGACCTAGGCAAAGGTGTAGAGTTACATTCAAGCTATTTTAAGGCATGAAGAATTTTTTTTGTTATGTTATTTTGGTGATCAAAGAGTTTTAAGGGATATAATTATTGACTACAGGGGGACTTTAAAAATAAGTAATATTGTATTGGAAACGCCTTATATTGTTCATGCAGTAATGTTTTGGTTTCGCTAAAAAGAACCAGCTCATGAGAGTCATTTTTTTAGGAATCCTGAATTTTACAAATCTGTGTTTTTGATTCACTAAAACAAATCGGCTCATAAGAGTCATTTGTTCGGGAATTGGACTGAACAGGTCGAGCTTTTGATTCACTAAAACAAATCGGCTCATAAGAGTCATTTGTTCGGGAATCGGACTACACTGGTCGAGCAGTAGGCTTCTGATTCACTAAAACAAATCGGCTCATAAGAGTCATTTGTTCGGGAATCGGACTGAACAGGTCGAGCAGTAGGCTTTTGATTCACTAAAACAAACCACCTCATTAGAGTCATTGATTTGGGAATCAGACTACACCGGTCACACCGCGGTATGTTTTGATTCACTAAAACGAACCATCTCAGAGTCATTCACTCAGTATGGTTTTGATTCATTAAAAGGAATCGCCTCATGAGAGTCATTAATTCAGGTTTTGGAAAACACTGTTCAAGCAGTATGCTTTTAATTCACAAAAAAAAAAAATCAATATAATGGGTGATCCATCAGCATTTAGCAATAAAAGCTGTATTTTTTTACCTTAATATATAGAGGCTCCTGTAAATTGTCCACTATCAGGCAAACGCGCTCGTCCCAAACCGGGTTAAGGTTCTTGTGTATGATTTTACTGCGGAAAAGTTCTTTACCAGCTATTTTGAACTTCACATACGGGTCACTTGTTCCTGAAACATATACATTTTTGATTGAAACATACTGATTAAACAGCTATTGAACAATAGCTTATAAATACAACGTAAAACACATTTCGCTGACAGTAAACGCATATTTACAGTAACATAACAACATGAGCATCAAAGTTGCAGGTCTTACCGCCTCTGTCTCGAATGGCAAGGTTGTTTCCTCTTTTCAGCACAATGTCCAACTGGTACATTGCTGAAATAGGCATTAAAGTCTGTATGCCACCGTTACCAGCTGCATTAACGCCCTGAAGAAAACAGACATTGTCCCACAAACTTTAGTGCACATATGACATCCACAAACAGCACAGTGAGTCCAACAAACACCAAACCTTATAGCATGTGAGAGTTTTACTTGCTCAAACATGATTATAGGGGAGAACTCTGTTTTAATTACAATGTTTAGATAAGCTCCAATAGAACTTATGCCTGGGCATGCAATTTATTATTAAACTTAAGACAGGATGTTGCAAGATGCTAAAAATAGATAAACTGGTGCTATAAAACCACTGAGAACATAACATTGAGCTTGTCTTATTATACAAAACAAGCTTTATATTCTGTTCTAACAGTTTTATATTAATTTAACTGGACTCTTTACAACACATCATCATATTTTTGGATCTTATATAGAACTATTTTAGCAGTCTTACTGTATGTAATGGCATGTTGCAACATGACAAGTTTGTTGCAGCAACAAGTAAATTATCTGTCCACAATGAAAGCAAGAATGCTGTGCAATCTGGCACGATCACAGCTATTCAGAACATATTCAATGGTTATAATACAGTTACTTGGAGTATGATTGGGGGATTCCACAGTTTTCATACTTTTCTGAAAGTCAGCACTCATTTTCTAGCTGTATTAGCTAATGTAGAATCTTATTAGTTGTGGTTGGTCACTTTATATGTCAGTGAGATGGTCTCATCCTGTCTTAGTTCTTAAACAGATTAAAATACTATTCAACTAAAATGTGAGAGTCACAAAGTGGTGTAAGGGTGTGTCCACACTTGGCATGTTTAGTTCGATTAAAATGAACCCTGGTGCGATTGCTCTGTTAGTGCGGTTCATTTGAACGTGTGAACGCTGCCATCTTAACCTTGCTGCCACCAAACAAGCGGACCGAGACGCTGAAAAGATGGGTCTCAATCTCCTTCCAAATGAACTCTGGTGCGGTTCGAATTAAATATGAATGTAACACGGACCATAGACATGTAAACAAACCAAAAACAGGAAGATGAGACCCTAAAAAGAACAGAATGCTCACGCATATCGTTTTTTTTCTTGTCATAGTTGCGATGTTGACCAACCCAGTTCGGTACAGGCATCAAAACCGCTTCTCCTTGCAGGAGATCTTCGTTTGTGTGTGACAGAGGGATTCCTGCCGCTGCTTTGACTCCTTTTCACATTTTATAAGCTCTTCACGAGTTCTCAGCTGGTCAAAATACCATCATATGTAGCTATGCACATACAACGAGCACATTTAGCCCAGAACACAGCATTGTTTTGGATGTTCGAGTTCAGTCGCGAAAATGTAATAAAAGCTGACCAATCAGGTTGTGAACATATCCCTATTCCTAACGCCAAGCGAACCAGGACTAAATGGGGGTTTTTTTTGGTCCGGACCAAGCGAACCAAGCAAACGAACTACAAGTGTGAGCACACCCTTATATATGTTTGCTGTCAGTGGCTAATATTTGTGTAGGAAGTGAAGCACTGTGTGTGTGTGTGTGTGATGTCAAATTCACACATCTGACAGTGCTTAAAACTGGAGTCCAGAATAAGTAATGTGTTGTTTCTGGTGGTGTAGCCTATAATGGTTTGGTCTGAGAAGTTGTGGATTCATAAACTATTATCATTGTGTCCTTGAAGACACCACTTTGAAAACCAAAGTCATTTAAATAAGCCATATCATGGAAAACAGTGTTGTTTTTTAAATGTAAGAATACTAGATACAGGGAAAATGAACATGAAAGAGCAAGAAACCTAGACCATTATAAGTGGGAAAAATGAAATGCCACAAAACTGTAGAATATAGCAAAGGTTTTGGGAGTGCTAGGGGATCTGTGGAAAAAGTGTTAATTTTTTTATTATAAATAAATGTCTAAATATCTACATTTGAAAAACTCTGGAATCTAGTGTTCTGGATGTGTTCTATGTGGTTGCTAAGGTGTTGCTTGGATGTTCTATGTGGTAACTAAGGTGTTGCTAAGGTAGTTGTTTACTGGTCCAGGTCGAAAGTGTCCACCTACAAGTCTCTGTGATATTCTGATCTATAGGCATTGGGTCAGATCGCCCTTCAATAAGTCATCAAGTAAAAACCGCAGGTCTGATTATTTAGAAAGTATTAGTATTGTTTAAAAGTATTAGTACGCCTCTTCTCAACAAGCCTCTTTCCCAACAAGCCTCTTCCTCTTCTTCAATGATTTGACACTAAATTCATGTCTGTAACACAAATGGTGCGGAACGAGTTATGTGGCAAAGTATAATATTTCAGGTCTTTAAAAAAACAAAGCACCACTATTATGTCACATAAACACACAGGCACTATTTGACCAGCACTACACACAGTGAAAACTTCCACTTCCCCTTTTTGCCCTTGAGCAAGAGATGAGGTCAAAAACACATTTTGGTCACACATCAATGTGTTTGCAGTGTCAGCTGAAAGCAGGTGATTTGCATTGCTGGCCTTTAGGGCGTATTTAACATCCTGTTTAGTGACAGGGTATAGAATATAAGGATATAGAATATTTTTATTAGGTGAGAATTCCCCTAACAACATCCTGGTACCATGTGTGTGACGATAAGGATGTTCTGATGGCTAATTTAAATTTAGAAATCCAATATTTATCTTCCTGCATTTCAAAAGACAACAATATCTGGGATAACATCTCAATAATATTTCTGCTCCACTCACCAAACAGAATTCCAAATATAATGAATGACAGGTTTTGTCTCCTCATCTGCTGATTGGTCAGTCACACAGTGCTGTGCCAAACTCACATCTGAAAATCTAATTATATTGATTTCACCAAGAGATGCATGATTTGGGTAAAAAGAATCTTATTGGGATTTTTCAGATTTAAAAAAATGATTTTGAACCGCAGGTAGACATTAAAGGCCAGATTTACTAACAAATTGCGCCAGTGCAAACACTTTTTTGCAGTTAAAAAACTACTGAAAAATGTGCGTTATTGTAGGAGTTTCCATTTCAGACGCAAAATTTATGGGAGGAGCATATTTAAATGAATCATGCCAGATGATTTACGAATGTTTGCGTTTGTCAGTTTACTGGCATTTGCGCCATTATTTATCGCCCAGAAAAAGCATGTCTTAAACCGGACGCTAATTTGCGCTGCTCTTGATAGATTGTGTCGGTCGTTATGGAAATGATCCGGCTGCGTCTGTGTTCTTTAATTTCGTCTGATTTCTTCTGATTCGCTCTGAAAAACGCAGCGCATGTATTTATTTAAGTAAATCGCACCCTTTGCAATCCGATAATTACATAAGCCATGTCAGGATTTTAGTTTTATTTCGAGTAATCGTTCAGCCCTAGTTCCATCCCTTCCCTATAAGATCTGTCTAAGATTATTTTACCTTCCTCTGTTCTGTACTCTACTGAGTATCTTTGTAAGAAAAGACACCTGTTGTTTCGCCAACGCTGTGAGGTAATTACAACAGCAGATCTCCTAAGGAGAAAGACACTGAAATGAAAAATGGTGCCAGCCAATAAAACACATCAACCGCTGCACTGAAAATCTTCTTTGAGGTTTGTACAAGCTCATGTTGATTGTGCCTATGAATCAAAGTCTCATAATAAGATCCCTTATTTCTCCATAAAGTAGAAACAGTGTGAGCGTGACAGCCCAAACACAAGTTATTTTCATTAGAGACAATAAAGACACAACAAAACTGTCTTTTTGTACTCAACGGCAACGATTTGGAGCAACAAAGCAACCAGAAATCATTCAAAATGAGCGACAGCGTCCGTCCTTTATGCAAATCTGCATTAGTGCAATGGGATACGGATGCAGTTGGATACTAGTAACCTCTGTAGTCATAATGATTGAACCGTTTCAGAATGACACGGCAAGGGGTTTAACAGGAAGATGAAGCGGTTGGCAATATGGTGGTAAAAATTACAGAGCCACTTCCTGTTTGAAAAGCAGCCTTTAAACATGGAAAGTCTGGGTCCATTATATGGGCCTCAGAGGATGTGTGCAAAATGCACTTGTATTAGGTGTTGTAAGACAAGAAACGTGATCAGTTTTATGTTGTTTCCATGCATGTCTGAAATGTAGCATTTAGGCCCTGAGCAGTCAGACACTATCATGCCAGTGAACGTTAACTGTTTATAAAAAGTTGTGGCTATGATACTCAACCAACCCACGGCCTCATACTAACCTTAAACTACTGTATCAGATAGATTCATATCTTAAAAACTAAGGACAATATAGTTCGAAATTGGTTCGAATTCGTAGAAATTGCTAAAATTATTTTGGACAAATGATTGTAAAAAGAAATATTATTAATATATAAAATATAAAAATGAAATTAATATCTTAAAAACTAAGGAAATATGATATATGTATATATTCAGATTCAGATTTACTTTGTTTTTTTCAAGGTAATTTTCTACTACCAGGTTTTCCATGACTAGAAACCTTGCAGCTCAGCATAACTGCAATTCCCACATATACCATGAATTGACACAGTTAGGGAAACTTAGAGTGTCAACAAGCTAAAATCCACTCCTACGAGTGTCGGGAATTGTAGAGGAGTTGATCTAAGTTGCTTGTCTCAGTTGCCAGATCTTGAGTAACAGATAGATGGCAAAGTGCCACTAATACAAAACAGATTTCTTAAAAAAAATAAAAAACATGCTGCTGTCTTTCAAACCTCCTAGAACCCTTCCTCAGAAATCTAATCACAAAGAAAGCTCAGGCAGCTCCATACCAAAACCAGTCAAGTCCAGGCATGTAATGGAGTAAAGAGAGAGCCTATATGGCCCAGAGGAACTCCGTTTTTCAGTTGTTTGACTCTGATCTCAGCTGCACTGTTGGTAGCTGCAAAACAAGTGATGTAATGGATTGGGATGGACATATACAGTAAAGCTAATGCATATCAAAATTCAATACTAGCCAAACTTTATAGCTCAGAGGTTTCTGGTTTATTGCTAAAATTGTAAATATATTGTAAATATAGCTATCCCTTGTAAATATTTAAAGGGATAGATCACCCAAAAATGAAAATTCTGTCATCATTTACACACCTTCATGTCATTCCAAACCGATATACTAACTCTATAAGTAACTTTACAACTACAAGTCAACTAGGGCCCTGTTTACACCTGGTATTAAGATGCGTTTTGGTCTATAGTATCGGATGATTCGCCAACAGACATTCTATACTAAGTATCTTTGTAAGTACATTTCAACTTATTCTACTAACCCAAACCTAACAATCTACTAATAGTTAGTTGACATGTAGTTGCAAATTTACTTTGTCTAGAACCGACTTTCTTTCTTCTAAGGTACACAAAGCAGATATTTTGAAAAACACGTCATGCAGAACAGAGAAAGTACTAAGTTTGGAACGACCTGAGTTTGAGCTAATTCGCATTTTTGGGTGAAATATCCATTTAAGCAAACTCTCCGCTGTTTTCAATTATGTCTAGCAGAGAGAGAGAGAAACTACAAACGATATTTAATCTGTATTTACTGATCTTCAAATATGATGAGCATTAGACCACCAATAAAAAGAAAATAACCAATGTAATTCAGTTCTGCAGATGGAGAGAGTCGATAACCTTACTGGACCTCACTGCTTGTCTTCCAGCCTGTGTTAATGTGTCTTTACTTTTAGGCAAGTTCCTTTTCTTGCAACCCAGCATGGCAAACACCCTCAGGCAACTAACTATACAGTGCCAACACAACTGAAACTAACAGTTTGTAGGAAAAAACTCAACGTCATGGCCAAACTTCACAGGTTTTTAAAGAAAATCATCATTTACATTTAATCATTTAGCAGACGCTTTTATCCAAAGCAAGAGAATAGAAGCAATCAATCCAACAAAAGTGCAACAAAATGCAAGTGTTGTTACTAGTCTCAGCTCGTATAGCACAGTAGAGGTAGTAAGTTTTTTGTTTTTGTTGTTGTTGTGGAAAAAAAGACAGACTATTTTAGTAGTCCTAAAGAATTACAAGCTTGTTCTTGTGTGGATGGGTATCTGAAATGAGTTTGACTATGCAAACACATCATTTTGCATGTACAAATGTCAAAATGGACATGCACAGAAACACATGATGCCGGTGTGCATAATATCAAATGTTAAAAATGTGTAACAAGGTATGTTGATAAGGCAAGAAAGAGGCCGGAACCGGCGAAAGTTCAAGGATATACACAAGCATGCATGCAACAAAGTGATTGTCTACTGAGCATTCTAGGAGTTCTGAATTGACACCAGATTTGGACTTGCAATGTAAAAAATAATGTAGTGCTAGTGTCAAAATCATTCTGTTTTTGCTTAATTGTATTCAAAGTTGAAAGTTGGATTCAGCAAAAGTGGGACATTGGGTAAGGTGAGGCAAATAAGCTTAATAGTCAATTGTCCTTTAAATCCAATCTGAAAATGTATCTTTGACATCATCCTGGTGGATGTGATCAAGCTTCAACATCTAACTGATTTCAGCCTGTGTTACCCTGGTTCTAGCTGAGAGTCGAGATTAACCTGCACACCTTGATCAAGTTGGTTAGGAGTGGCAGATCACCTTGAACCTGAAACAAAACAGCTACCAAGTTACAAAAACCAGCTTAAACTAACATGACGTTGTTTTTCCCAACAGAAACCTGACTGTAATTTATCACTTTCTATATACGGAAATGCATTTATTGTTCAATTGCAGCAAACTTATTTTCATAAGGCCTAAATTCATTAAATATGATTTGAATACATTTACATTTAGGAGGGCTGGCGGCTGTGGCATCACAAATCCCTGAGGGCTCAATTATCCATAATAAATTGATCAAAAATCTGTTCCACCTTTGAATACTCACTCTATTTTTTTTTTAAAAAAAATTTAACAGTGATTTCAAAAACATAATGTAATGTAGACAAACTAGCAGTCAAGTTTTATAGGATCCAATACAAAACTAAAAACTGCATCCATCACTTATTACTGCAGTGCAATGACAAAAAAACAACAACCCTGAAACATCTTACCACACTTTTTTTGACCTGTTCTTCATTACCATTCATCACAGCATTATCAATGCATGTGAACCCTTGCGGAGCAGGTTTATGTTGAGACTGCACCAATTGGGAGAGTGACGGTTTGGAGCTGACGGTTCTTTTCAACATCTGGATCTCCGCACCGAGCGACGCTGCTGCTACTGCCGCCTCACCGACACTCTGCTCCCGCATGCCGCAGCGCGTCCTCCCGCTGTCACCGTCATCCAGAGCTGTCGCTGCGCTGGGCAGATTGGGTTGTGACGAAGACATCGCTCTGTCCAAACCACTTGGTCGTTTCTTTTTAAATAGCCAAAACCCACTTTCTTGCTTTCTGTCCTTTTTGCCCAGTTTGGGGCTGCCAGTGAGTTTGGCTTTGCCGTGGAAGGATTTCCACAAGCCCCGCTGATGATGGGATGGAGAAACATCATCCATGTCCAGTTTCCCTTCCATATGATCTCTCTGCAGTCTGCTGCTTCTGTGTCCCAGTCAGATGTTTCTGTCAGGTTGATGTTAAAAAACATGCAAACCAATGCAAATGGCATTTACTTCAGTGTTGTGCTCAGAAGGACATGTTGAGCGTTAAAAACATGTTTGATGCGGAAGTAGTGATGGAGAGGCAAGTTCCTCCGACCACACATCTGCAAACCTTTATGTTTCATAAAACAAGACAGTCCCCCAGCCTGTAGCCCTCATCCACGCCCAGTATTTAAAAAAAAGTTGCAGTTACCCATACTTCATACATACTGTAGGCTGTCTCATGCATGCGGTGTACTTGCCCGCCGAGCTTTTATTTTCATGCAATTCCTTCGTGGTTGATACGACGTGATCAAAGAATGCTCATATCATATCATATATGGTATGTTTTTGTACCACAAGGTAAACTTGTGACTGGCACATTTTACGCAGTTTACTTGCACTCTGTTGCACACATTGGTGGGTCGTGTTTTTGAACTAGACCACCTAAGCTTGAACAAAACCGTTCTCGTTCACATTCAAATCAAAGACAGCCTTCAAAGATTGATTGTAGCGCGAACCAATAGCGTTCGACTACGGGCAGTGGAAGGAATATTTGATTGGTTGGAACTACTGAACGAATACGCCCTCTTTGCTGGCTTTCTAAACGTGTTCGTGATTCGTGAATGAACTAAATGAATACGTTCGTGGAGATTTGCTGCTAGTTAACAAAAGGAATTGAAAATTACACGATGTTAAAAAATCTTTCTGGAGTTTCTTAGTAGATTTGAAGACACTCGACTCACTTGTTTTACTCGACGACTTGGAGAGTGATTATAGTTGTCTCATTGAACGAATCTTTCGAAAGATTCGAGTCACTGGGATGATTTAAACCCCCCACCTTTAGCACATAAGCATTTTAGTTTCAACATACTTTAAAGTCCCCGTGAACCGGAAGTTGCAAACGACTTTTCTCCAGTGTTGTGACGTATTTCCGAGAGAAACGGAATACTAAATGAGGCAAAATGGTGGGCGTGGCTTTTTCCCCAACTAGCACCTGATTGGATCTAGAAAAGTAGGTGTTTTCATTCAGCCTGTCTACTGTCAGTTGGAGGGGCGTGGTTACGGATGTTAAGCAGACGCCCAAACCGTCAAACCTACGTCATCAGGCAAGGTCCTCCAACGCAGAGGGGAGGGGAAATTTCACATTTTGATTAAAGATTACGAAGCCAAAAAAATTTTTTGTGTGGATTGACTTGCATGGATGAATTGTTCACCACAAAACGATCAATTTAGGCAAACAAAGTAAGTATGGTCAATTTTGAATTCATGGGGACTTTAAATTATACTTTCAAACTAATATATTTGAATACATAGTGATGTACCAAAATAACATACTATGAAACGTAAATTTGGAAATGAGCAAAAAACATTTAACAATGATGAAAAGATGTACAGATCAGACAGGCTCTACCGCAGAGGATCTGTTTATTTGTCAAAGGAATCATGATATATGACAGATGGTGCATTCATCATGCTCATAGGAATAGCTTGAGTAAACACATACAGGCCATACAAATCAATATCTCAATGCATCCATCTAAAAACAAACAAGTGATATTAAAATATCTCAGAGCCTTTTTACTGATAAAGATGGTCTGATATCCATTTTTATTTGTTTTAAATATTACAAATAATTTGGTATTTTAGAGCTGGAGCAGCTGTCTTAAGTGGCATATCATAACCGGAATCATACAAGTTGTCAAAAAGAATTACTTTTTTATGTGCAGTTGATAAAAGAAAACAAACATGTTTGATCTGAGAAAATTCTCTTTAACATACAGCAAAGTTTGCAACTGAAGCGTGCTCTGATTAGGCCTTCAGACACAAGTAAATTAATAAACAGTGAAAAATAATTAAGGTTTAATAATACTGTTAAAGGGTTTGCTATTAACAGCAATTGTTGATACTTCGTAACTGCGTAAACCTCGTTCAAAATGTAATGACTTTGTTGGTATAGCTGCTTCAAAAGTAGAAAATCACTCAAATGTTTAGTTTTCCACAAGCAAATCAGCACACACACCCGCACACACTAACTACTAAAAATAATTAAAAAAATGGGATAGAAACAGGTCACAAAAAAATAGAACAAGACAGAACATTTGCCATGTCTACTGTGAATAAAGCAGTCTTTGCCATGGAAACAGTCATACAGCATCACAGACTGTACAAAGTGTGAAAACGAACGAATCACTAAATCATTTAGCGTAACTAAATATTTCTACTTGGAGCCTGGTTTTAAATATCAGGCTCAGAAGTGACCCTGTTAACCGCAGTGCTCAACACATGCATTCATATCTGTGTATTGTGTTTTAACATACAAATACATTTGTTTGTTTGTTTGTTTGTTTGTTTCACTACTGCATATCCTTCAGTGTGATGTTAAAGTGTTATGTGTCTGCTTGCAGACGAGCAGAAGTATAAATCAGCCGTTTCTGTGCGGAAATAGATTCACAGGTCCTGTTCGTGCATCTGCTGTTGCATTTTCTGAAGCATCTCCTGCATCCTCCGCAACTGTAAGGGACAATATTAGGCAGATTCAGCATTTGCAAATGTCTCAAAAATACTATTTTCCTGACTAGTTTTGTGCTCAGGGCCACATTTACAAAGTTAAAGGGATAGTTCACCCAAAAATGACAATTCTGCCATCATTTACTCACCCTCAAGTTGTTCCAAACTTGTATGAGTTTCTTTCTTCTGTTGAACACAAAAGAAGATATTTTGAAGAATGTTGGCAATTAAACAGTTGATGGACCCCATTGACTTCCATAGTAGGAAAAAAATCAATGGAAGTCAATGGGGTCCATCAACTGTCTGGTTACCAACATTCTTTAAAATATTTTCTTTTGTGTTTAACAGAAGAAAGAAACTCACACAGGTTTGGAACCACTTGAGGGTGATCAAATGATGACAACATTTTCATTTTTTGGGTGAACTATCCCTTTAAGAAATGAAATAGCTAGATTAAGCAGGACTGCTGACCTCTTCATCCTTCATCTTTATCAGCTTTTCTGTCTCTACGTCAGGGGTGGACAGTGGTAGTATCGGGATGGGACTTTCCACACGATTATCCTGGGTCAGTTTGCTGGTGAAAACAAAACATTTCATAAGTGAACTCAATGGCTGAGTATTTTTTCCTATTATGTTTAGTAAGATATTTGGAAAAACCATTGTGACTTACCTTGTCATTTGCTGTATGCACTGCGCCCTGTAGTTTTCATAGTGCACGTCACACGTGATGTCTTTCAGGTCGTGCATGTGTGAGCGAATCAACATGGTCCTCAACTTGACGAAATCACAATGGGACTGATTGTCCACTGCGATGAAAAAGAGTTGGAGGGGGTTGGAATTTATCTAGTTGGTTAATTATATAAATTTTAAGTCTTACTTTCGCTGTATGTACAGAGTTTGTCTTGTGCAAAATGTAGATATTCAAGCACAGATTTGTACTGACCTTCCACAATGCCCCATGGGTAAAGTCTCCCTCTCACCCGCTGACCTTTGACCTCCACTATTGTGTTGCTTCCAATCACGGCAAATGGAGTGCTCTCCTAAAAGCACAAAACAGAGAGATTTATATTTCTTGCTTCTAAACTGTAATGCTTTTAGGCCTGGTTTCACAGACAGGGCTTAGATTAAGCCAGGATTAGGCCTTTTTAGGACATTTAAATGGCTTTTATAAATGTGCCTTAGAAAAAAACATTATTGGTGTGAATCTTGAGACAAAACTATGGCACTGACATATTTTAAGATATATCAGTGCAAATTGTTTTCAGTTAAAACAGCTCAAACATGCATTTTAGTCTGAGACTAGCTTAAGCCTTGTTTGTGAGTTTACATTAGTTTGTTAGTTAGTTGGTCAGGTTCTCCAGGAAGAGTTGAGTTTATAGCAATTCTTTTGAAGATTGTGACAGGGTTTAAACTAAATATTTTAAAAAAAAACATAAGTTACTTGAAATAAATTAAAGGTTAAATGTAATGAAATAAAATATATATATATTTGTAAAATTATGCTTATTTTATTTCAGCTAGTTGCATTTAGTTAAATTTAGTTTAGTTCTTTTAGTTTAACTTGATGTACTACGATAACTAAAACTGAAAAATAAAAATTACTAAAAATATTTTTTATTAAAAAATAGTTAATGAAAATTGCAAAAACACAAATTAAAATAAAACAAAAAATAATTCAAAATATTGATCAAAACTATAATAGTATCAAAGTGACAGTAATATAACGACTCGGTTACTAACGTAACCTCGGTTCCCTGAGAAGAGGGAACGAGTATTGCGTAAGTAGCTTATGCTATGGGAAAACTCCTTTTCTCGAGAAATATTGAAGTCTTTATGTAAAACGCATTGCAGCTGCACAGCATACAGCAATGAGCGAGGCAGCTCGGTCATTGGCTGTGCTGCAGCAACTTCACGAACCTATGACGGGGCGACTCTGAACCCGCTTCCAATGAGCGCGCTTCGCGCCCACGCGCGTCAGAGCCCGCCAAGATGGGCGTGGCCAAGGGCTATATATTGGGCGCCCCGTCGTCTGAGTTCTTTAGGTTCAATCGACTGAAGCAAACTGACCAAGCACAAGCACGGCAGCTTACGCAATACTCGTTCCCTCTTCTCAGGGAACCGAGGTTACGTTAGTAACCGAGTCGTTCCCTTTCGAGAGGTTCCTCTTATTGCGTAAGTAGCTTACGCTATGGGAACGCCATGTAAAACGCCGTGCATGCTGACTTCGCTCTATTAAGCCGAAGGCAGATGCCTGAGCCTTTAAGCAAAGTAATTATCCAACGAGCCGGCCGAAGGCGGGCTTTATAAAGGACAACGTGGAACGGCCCAATGGGCGTCCAGAGAAACACACAAGCACATTTTTATGTACTGTCATGCATGAAAAATCCTCTACATCAGTCAGAGACGGATTCTATGAGGGAGGAGACAGTGCTCAGCATGTACACACCCCAGCCTATGCATAGTTAGACCGACAGTATGTTAGAGTGCAATGAGGGGACCTGTAGGTTATAAAACCTGATAAATGTTGACGGTGAGGCCCAGCCTGCTGCCGCACAAATATCTTGAATGGGTATCCCACTCGACCACGCCCATGAGGAGGCCATGCCTCTCGTAGAGTGAGCTCTGATGCCCAAGGGGCACTGAAGACCCTTGGCTTCATAAGCCAGCGCTATAGCATCCACTATCCAGCGCGAAATTCTTTGCTTTGAAACAGCGAGACCTTTGGTGCGGCCGCCAAAGCATAAGAACAACTGCTCTGTCTGTCTGAACAGGGCAGAACGTTCCAAATATACTCTGAGCGCCCTGACCGGGCAGAGTAAATCAGCTTCGCTTTCGTCTGCTGGAGACGATAGCGCGGCCAAAGATATCACCTGTGCTCTGAAGGGTGTAGAGAGCACCTTCGGAATATACCCGTGTTTTGGCCTGAGGACAACCCTGCTGTCGTTAGGTCCAAACTCCAGGCAGGCAGCACTTGATGACAGCGCGTGCAGGTCGCCCACTCTCTTGACCGAGGCGAGAGCCAGCAAGAAAGCAGTTTTGAGCAAGAGCTGTTTAAGGTGCACAGTTTGGAGGGGTTCGAACGGGGTACGCTTGAGTGCGTCCAGGACCGTGGCCAGGTCCCAGATCGGCACCGAGGGGGGGCGTGGGGGATTCATCCTCCTGGCGCCCCTCAGGAAACGAACAACTAGGTAGTTTTTCCCTAGTGTGCGTCCTTCCACAGGGTCGTGCGATGCCGTTATGGCAGCCACATATACTTTGAGCGTGGAGGGGGTGCGGCCTGCCTCCAACAGCTCTTGTAAGAAAACGAGCACACTCGGTACTTCGCATGTCTCAGGGTTCAGGTTCCTGGATTTACACCAGTCACTGAACACCTTCCATTTCTGGGCATATAAGCGCCTCGTAGAGGGCGCTCGCGCCTCAGTGATGGTTCTCAACACTCCACTGGGGAGGTTCCCGGGAACCCGTTGAGGGGCCACGCATGGAGGGCCAACAGATCGGGGCGGGGATGGAGGATCATCCCGTTGGCCTGCCTGAGGAGGTCTAGCCTCAGTGGAATCGGCCATGGGGCAGATTGCATCATCTGCATCAGTTCTGGAAACCACGTCTGGTTCTTCCAGAGTGGGGCTACCAGGAGCACTGCACATTTCTCTTCCCTGATCCGACTGATGACCTGAGGTAGCATCGCGACCGGAGGGAAGGCATACAGCGGGCGGCTCGGCCAGACTTGGGCGAGCGCGTCTGTGCTCTTTGAAAAGAAGAGAGGGCAGTGCGCATTTTCCTTGGAGGCAAAGAGGTCGACCTCTGCTCTGCCAAAGGTTTGCCATAACCACTGAATCGTCAGGGGGTGGAGAGACCATTCTCCTGGGAGAACTTTGTCTCTGGACAGCATGTCCACTCCCTGGTTCAGAACACCTGGCACATGCGCTGCTCTCAGCGAGCGCAGGTTGCGCTGGGACCATAGGAGGAGCTCCCTGGCCATCGAGTGCAGGGAGCTCGATCTGAGTCCACCCTGACGATTTATATGCGAGACTACCGTCATGTTGTCCGTTCGGACTAGGACGTGCTCGTCCTTCAGGTACGGGAACAGGGCTCTGAGAGCCAAAGCGACCGCTTTCAATTCCAGACAGTTTATATGTAGGCGCTTCTCCGGGTTTGACCACAAGCCGGAGACAGGCCTGCCCTCGTAAAGGGCCCCCCAGCCTATTTTGGAGGCATCTGTCGTGATCATTTTTCTCCTTGTGTTCACGCCCAAACTCACGCCGGACTGATACCAGTCGACAGCTTTCCAGGGCGTCAGGGCTTTTATGCAGCCGTGATTCGCTCTGATTAAAAAGTGGCCCGAGCGCCACGCGTGAGTGGGGACATGGCTTTTGAGCCAGCGTTGGAGAGGACGCATGTGCAACAATCCTAGCTGGAGTACAGCTGATGCTGAGGCCATGAGACCGAGCATCCTTTGAAATCGCTTAACGGGGGCGCGCGCACCCACTCTTGAACGATGTTGCAAGGCGCCGGATAGTGAGCGCGCGCTCTGACGAGAGGTGCGCCGTCATCTGCACTGAGTCTAGCACTATTCCCAGAAAAGAAATATTCTGGCTGGGCGATCTAGATGGCTGATAATCCAAGACCTGTGTGTCACTAACTGGCTCTCTGATTGTGCTAGGATTAGCCAATCGTCGAGATAATTTAGTATTCGCACTCCCCGCTGTCTCAGGGGGGAAAGTGCTGCATCCATACATTTCGTAAATGTACGGGGTGCCAGTGACAGGCCGAATGGTAGTACTGTGTACTGGTATGACTGTCCCTCGAAAGCGAATCTCAGAAAAGGCCTGTGATGAGGCACTATCGGAATGTGAAAGTAAGCGTCTTTCAGATCCACTGATAGAAACCAATCCCCTGGGCGAACTTGCGCGAGGATATGTTTGGTTGTTATCATTCTGAACGAGCGAATCATTAAAGCTTTGTTCAGATGTCTGAGATCTAGAATGGGGCGGAGACCGCCATCCTTTTTCGGGACGAGAAAATAGTGGCTGTAAAAACCTGCCTCGCTCATAGAGGGAGGGACTGTCTCTATAGCGCATTTCTCTATCAGTTTGAGCATCTCGGTGCGTAGAACATGTGAAACATCTTTTCTTACTTTCGTCTCGACCACTGCTGTGAAGCGGGGCGGTCTGCGAGCGAATTGAAGCGAGTAACCGTGTTTTATTATGTTCAAAACCCATTTCGGCATGTCGGGGTATTTTCCCAAGCTTTCGCTCGCACAGATATGGGCTGAATGCTGGCTGGGGGTGTGTCGCAGTGATGTATGGCTCCCGCCAGCGAATCGCCTTGTGCTAATGTCGAGCTTACAGCTCTCAGCGGCGCGGGCGCGCGCTGAGCAGCTTTGTTGAATGCCGAGTGCAGGGGTGTGTGTGAGATTACAGGCACGCTCGCCGTAATGCTCACAGAGCGAGATGGGGAATTGTTTAACACTGTATGGGCAGTGCTTATGGGTGGGGATGCATAAACTGTGGTAGGCACGCGCGCCACTTTCATAAAACTTCCCGCTCGCGGCGGGAGGTTTTTGGTCATATAAACAGTGTTTGTGAGTTGGGGTGCATGCATAACAGCGGGCACACGCGCCACTCTTATAAAACTTCCCGCTTTTACTGGGGAAGTGTTTATAACTGTGGGAACAGTGCTTATGTGTAGTGGTGCATACGTGATAGTTGGCACACAATCTACTTTTATGGGGCGTCCAGCTTGAACTGGGAAAACATTTGGCACTGCGTTGACAGTTTTGATATGTGGGAATGCGCACTTTGGTGTGGACACGTGACCCTTTAATGACACAGGCAGAAAATAGCTCTTTATGTGATTTCTGTGTGTCGCCGTAAAAACGGCATTTGTTTGCAGGTGGGCGAGCTGTGTGGCTGGCACATTGGCTGCTGTATAGACATTTCCAGCCGCCTGTAAGGGGACTGGGTAATGCTTTAAACTGAGAGACGGGAGGCGCCGTCTTAGCTCGCTGCTGCTGAGGCGGCCTTTGGCGGCTCTGCGATGAGCTGGCTCGCTTGGGCAGGAAGTGACGCATAGCCTGCGAGTCCTTACGGGCTTCGGTGAAGCGCTCGGCGAACTCCTTCACCGCTAGTCCAAACAGGCCGCTTTGTGAGATAGGCGCGTCGAGAAATGGCGCCTTATCTGCATCCTTCATCTCTGTTAGCGTCAGCCACAGATGGCGCTCAAGAACAGTCAGGTTAGCCATAGCACGGCCGATGGATTGGGCGGTGGCTTTTGTAGCTCGTAGCGCTATGTCAGTGGCGCTGCGTAGGTCCTTGAATGCCTCAGGATCGGGTCCAGACTCGTCCATACTGCGGAGAAGTTTAGCTTGAAACACCTGGAGGACAGCCATAGAGTGAAGCGCTGATGCAGCTTGGCCGGCGGCGGCGTATGCACGACCGGCGAGAGCTGAAGTAGACCGGCAAGGCTTCGAGGGATGAGAAGCTTTAGCTTTCCATCCAGCGTTGGAGGGTGGACACAGATGATTGGCCACAGCCTCCTCGAGGGGCGGAGCCCCCTCATAGCCTCTTTCTTTCGCGCCGTCCACAGAGGAGAGCGACAAAGAAAAAGAAGGCTTCAGGCGAGCGAAGTGCGGGGCTTTCCACGACTTCGTGAGTTCATCGTGAACCTCCGGGAAGAAGGGGGAGGGTCTTTGTCGAGGGGCCTGTCGGCGCCCCTGCAGGAACCACTCGTCCAGTCGTTTGCTGCGGGCGGGTTCTTCCGGGGAAGACCAATCGAGCCCGAGGTCTTCCACGGCCTTAGACAGGATGCGGACGATCTCAGAATCCATGCTGGAGCCCGCGCTCGTGCCCGCTAATGTCGATGGCGCGGGGTCGAACGACGAACCCGGCCACTCGTCGGATGCAGCATCACACGAAAAACTGTCATCCTTGTCATCGTCATCCCCTGACGCGCCAAACGAGACGAGCCCCATCGCTCCGCTGGAGGGGTGCTGGTCCGCCTGTGTGAACTGGACTGGCGGCGGGGAGTCATCGGGTGGTGGTGAAGCACGCGGGGATTGGCCCGGCGTGACATCACTGCAAACCGCGTGCTCCGGCTGTCTCTGTGAGCGGCGCTTTTTCTTGCGTGGCTCGACCAGAGGAGATGGCAGCACGGAAGAGGTGGGCTCTTTCGCGGTGAAAACGGCGAAGCGAGCGCGCAGCTCGGTGAGGCCCAGGGCGTCACACTCGGGACATCCGCTTCGAGTAAGGGCAGCCTCTGCGTGGTCCGGTCCCAGGCAGCGGGCACAAATGATGTGACGATCCCCGTCCTGAAGAGGGCCTCGACACGAGGCGCAGGAAGGCATTTGAAACAACGCCTGTTAAATTTGCTCTTTTAGAAAGTGTCGCGGGGGCGAACACTGAAAGCTTTTTGAAAAGGATATTCAGATGATGCGCGCCGGATGGCTTAGCAGAAGGGCGATCGAAGGCGGCTGAAGGCGCCGGCGTCCTCGAAGCAGTCCTGCTGTAGGCTTGTCGACGGCGGCGGCGAAAAGACTCCAACAAATCCGGAGGATCCAGCGAAGAGAAGGTTCTTCGCTGAAGGAGATTAAATCTAAAGAACTCGGACGACGGGGCGCCCAATATATAGCCCTTGGCCACGCCCATCTTGGCGGGCTCTGACGCGCGTGGGCGCGAAGCGCGCTCATTGGAAGCGGGTTCAGAGTCGCCCCGTCATAGGTTCGTGCAGTTGCTGTAGCACAGCCAATGACCGAGCTGCCTCGCTCATTGCTGTATGCTGTGCAGCTGCAATGCGTTTTACATAAAGACTTCAATATTTCTCGAGAAAAGGAGTTTTCCCATAGCGTAAGCTACTTACGCAATAAGAGGAACCTCTCAAAAGGGAACTCTGGATTGTGTCCCTTGTTCAAACAAATATTTATTTAAATTTTATTTGTTATTTTATCTTATTTTATTTATTATTTTATTTAAGTTCACTTGGTTTCACTAATTATTACAATTTAAAACAACTGTTTTCTTTTTGAATATATTTTAAAATATAATTTATTCCTTTGATCAAAGCTGAATTTTCAGCATCATTACTCCAGTCTTCAGAGTCACATGATCCTTCAGAAATCATTCTAATATGCTGATTTGCTGCTCAAGAAACATTTCTTATTATTTTCAATGTTGCTTAATATTTTTGTGGAAACCGTGATACATTTTTGAACCCCTTGACGGAGGCAGCTCACTTGGTTTCGTAGTAAAATACTTTCATTCTTAGTCAAACTCATACTGTTTTTTTTCTGACATGGACCTTATGAACCAGACATCAGCCTTGGATGGAACAGAAAACATCATTTTTCATGTCTCGAGTCA
Organism: Rhinichthys osculus; assembly: GCA_029959095.1. Lineage (NCBI taxonomy): Eukaryota > Metazoa > Chordata > Actinopteri > Cypriniformes > Leuciscidae > Rhinichthys > Rhinichthys osculus. The sequence continues at coordinate 26,173,424 of JARWKJ010000024.1, forward strand.
TTACGTACTCAAGCATCCATTTATAAGTCATAAAACGGACCTTAAGCTCTCGGTCCTGTTGCTTGAGCTCCTCGTCCTCATCGGAATCACAGTCTGGGAACTGGTATACTTTGATTCCGAACTTCTCGATCTCCTCTCTCACCTTGAATAGAAGGATCAAAAACATGTGTTACGTCAGAAGCCCTGACACTATCGAGCAAGGACACGATGTGTGTATGAATGTGAACTGAGTGTGTGCATGTACAGTATAAACAGGCTGAGGTGGAGGTGGATCCGCATTACCCTGTCCTTCATCTTCCTCATCTCCGCTGGCGTCAGACAGTCAGCCTTGGAAATGAGTGGAACCACGTTCACCTTGTCCTGCAAAGCCTTCATAAACTCCACGTCCACGGGCCGCAGCCTGGGAGGAGAGCAGAGAGAGTGAGTGAGCTTATCCGGTCTGAAATACTTAATTTACTTTGCTGTCAAAATATACATACACTACCGTTCAAAAGTTTGGGGTCAGTGAGAATTTTTTTTTTTTTTTGGAGGAAAGAAATCAATACTTTTATTTATCAAGGAATAATTAATTTGATCGAAAGTGACAGTAAAGACATTTATAATGTTACAAAAGTCTTTTGAACTTCATATTCATCAAAGAATCCTAAAATAAATAAATAAAAAAAACGGTACAACTGACAGACCAACAACTGTTTCAACATTGATAATAATAATAAATGTTTCTTGAGCAATCCTCATATTATACTGATTTGTGAAGGATCATTTGACACTGAAGACACTGACACTGGTGATGCTGAAAATTCAGCTTTGATCACAGGAATAAATTACACTTTACTATATATTCACACAGAAAACAGCTGATTTACACTGGAATAATATTTAATACTATAACTGATTTTTGTTGTATTTTTAATCAAATAAGCGCAGCCATGGTTAGCAGAAGAGAATTCTTTAAAAAGTATTTAAAATCGTACCGACCCCAAACTTTTGAACGGTAGTGTACATATATATATACATATAGGGCCCTATCATACACCGGACGCAATATGGCGCGACGCAAGTGTTTTTTGCTAGTTTCAGCCTGACATAGTTATCATTTTCACGTCCTGTGCCACGTTTTTTAAATGGCAAATGCATCCGTGCTGGTATGAAAGCGAGGTGTGTGTGGCGTGTTGCTATTCTGAGGCAACTGAAATAGATTGCGCCATTGACCAACAAAAACCTGGTCTAAAGTCAATGGCGCAATATTTTTTTTGTTATTTAATGTGAGCCTATAGGCGGGTCCACAACGCACACACACAGGCACGCGCATCAGCACACAAACGTTTTTAAATGTGAAAAATTAAAGGATTACAATGTAAAGGATATTGTGTACATAAAGATGGTCGTGGACGAGAAGATCCGTTTGCGCTCTGGAGAAGCGTTCAGTCTTTCCGCTTGCAAATCCCGCCATGTAAATAGCGAATCCGCCATGGTGCGAGCGAAACTAGCAAAAGTGGATTCGGACACGGGCCCTAAGTGCACTTGCGCCGTGCGCTTTAGACCATGCGCTTAGATCGTTAAAATAGGGCCCATAGAGTCAGGCATATATTACCCATGGCCAAATGGAGGGATGAAGTACAAGCAGCAGTGAACACGATTATCCTGGATGTTCTTCCTGTTTAAGCCACTTTCATCCCGAAAATACTGTTCAAACTGCTGGTCAATATAGTCAGTATTGGCCTTCCAGCTGCAGGATTGAGAGGAAATTGTCAGATTACCAATAATTGAATGAACAAATCTGTGGTAAACTCTGAGTAAGTACGTACCTCTCCGTATTATTGACAGCGTCTCCAAAACCTGGTGTGTCTACAATGGTCAGTTTCAGCTTAACGCCCTTCTCCTCAATGTCAACGGTGTGTTTGATGATCTCCACAGTCTGATTAATACGCTCTAATCAACAGAATACCTATTTGGTGACTTTATTTAACATTTAAATTGCAGTAAAATCTGCGAGCATGGGAGTAGAAATATACCTTCAGCATTCAGGAGTTTCCTGTCCTTGTACAGATCTGTGAGGAACAAGCTGTTGATGAGGGTGGACTTTCCAAGACCAGACTCCCCTGGAAAACATGGAGTTTAAACATTCAGAAATGCACTTATGGCCCAGATACATTGAGATGTCACACTCATGTGGTCGAGGCACGATTGAATTCTGTCGTCTCTCCATAATCTCCACATAGTGAAAAAACCCTAGACTAAAATGTATTTAAAATATATTTATTTCATACTAAGTATAGTACAAATCCATTAACATATTTATTGACATATCACTTAAGACTTACTGATATAAATATTATAATTAAACTTTATTGCACAATGCACATTTCTTAATATTAAGCCTAAAATGTGTTTTAATATCACTATTAGTAAGGATATTATGATCACTGTATAATATCAGTCGTTAAATATAAGATATTTAAAGCGTACCGAAAGTATACTTGCAATAGTTCCATTTTAGCACCATCAAATATACTTATGTTAGTATATCTTTAGTTGGACCTCAGCACTATTTCTGGATAACTAAAGTGCATTAAGTACAAAATTAGTCCACCAAAGGAGGGACAGCATTTTCACATTTAGCTCCGAAGCTCTGGAATAGCCTTCCTGATATTGTTCGTTGCTCAGACTCGTTCTCCCAGTTTAAAACTAGACTAAAGACGCATCTATTTAGCCAGGCATTCATATAAATTTTATCTTACAGTTACTGTAAATTCGGCCTCTACTTCATAAACGCCAGAGGAGAACTGGCCCCGACTAAGCCTGGGTTCTCCCAAGGTTTTTTTTTCTCCATTGGGTCATCTGATGGAGTTTTAGGACACCATCGGGTCACTTGATGGAGTTTTTCCGTTCCTTGCCACTGTTGCCTTTGGCTTGCTCAGTTGGGGATATTCAAATTAAATGACCCATCATACCACTGATCAGCTCTACCAAACTTGGATGTCTTTTTCCAGTAATAAACAAACACTGTTAAGTTGTTTTGATTGATACTGTGACGCAGCTTTGATACAATCTGTATTGTGAAAAGCGCTATATAAATATATTTGACTTTAAGTATATCAAGTTAGTATACCAACAACAGTACAATTGCGGGGTATTTATATTAACTACATAAATATGTAAATGTATTTCTAGCATACTTTGCTTAACATTTTCAAATACATTTTGGTATATTTATTTTTCACTAGGGCTGAATCATCAAAAGTGGCAAAAATACTTTTTAATTCCTGTTTTGGTGATAAGCAGTGTTGTTTAAGTATTATTTATATATTATCATAGTATTCAGTAATATTTTAAGTATTATTTTTATATTTTCAGCTAATTTTGTGACTTTTTTATATTTCTATTTAGCTTTATTTTATATTTATTTCAGTTTTAGTCATTTTAGTAATTGAACTTAAACTTATTTTATTTCAAGGGAACATTTTTTTTAAGTCGGCATGAAACGGAAGTTGCAATAATCTTTTCTTCTTCATTGTGGCATATATCCGAGTGAAACAGCTTCTGGAATAAGGAAAAAATGTAGGGCGGGACTTGATTTTGTCTATCAGGATTTGATTGGATCGTTGGAGTTTGATATCGGACGATCTCATGTGAGTGACAGTTTGCCCCGCCCTCACACCAGTCACTGCAAGAAGCATGTAATATAATGGCGCTTTTCCACTGCATAGTACGGTACGGTTCGGTTCGGTACGGCACGCTTTGGCGCTTTTCCACTGCATAGTACGGTATGGTTCGGTTCGTTACGGCTCACTTGTGGTGCTTTTCCACTGCATGGTCCGGTACGGTATGGCTCGCTTCGGCTCGCTTTAAATGGTACCTGGTCTGTTGAGGTTCCAAGCGTACCGTACCGGTACTAAAATGTGACGTAAAAACACTGCAGATCACTGATTGGTAAGACAGAATCGTCACTACCAGCGTCATTGGACACTAAACCCGCTAGATTTAAATAACCAGTAGACAACAGCCAACGCGGTAGCATCTGTTTTTTAAACTTTAAAAAGAAATGGCTGAATCGTGGTCAGTGGACGAGGTGCAGACGTTCCTCTCGTTGGTTGCCGAGGAGCGGATCCAGCGAGAGCTGGATGGGGCAAAACGGAATGAAAAAGTGTTCCAAGAAGTAGCTCAGCTCTTAGCCGCACACGGCTATCACCGGACCTACAAACCGTGTAGGCACAAAATAACGATCAGTCCCACTTTGAAGGGGTACTAACTGCGGTGGAAAAGCAACCGAGCTAAAGCGAACCGTGCCGTACCGAGTCGAGTCGTACCACGCAGTGGAAAAGCGAAGCGAGCCGAACCGTTCCGCGCCGAGTCGAACCGTACCGAGCCGTACCAGCAGTGGAAAAGCGCCATAAGTCTCAGTTTTTCCCAGAATGTGTCTGTGAAGATTCAGTTTAAAATCAACAGGTAATTTATTATACCTTGTTGTTAATGCCCGTTTAAGGAGTGGAAGAAAACAACATGCTGTTTTCTACATATATCTTTAAATGCAAATTAGCTGCTGCTCCCCGCCCCGCTTTCCAGAAGAGGGCGGAGCCTTTACAGCTCATGCTTCGGATACTCTTACAACAACAAAAATGAAGAATGTCACATACCCAAAATGTCAGAAAGTTTCAGTAGTGGTGTTCCTTACGTTCGAACCAGAGTCGGACACTGATGGACTCATTTACAACTTTTAGAAATGCAACTGGACGATTCTGAGTGGTTAGTGAATACATTTATGTAGCTGTTGTGGCGTTAAATGGATTCAACTCATCGACTAGCATGTTTTTCAGAAACAACTTTTGTTCAAATCCAGCATTGAACTGACCCTCGTTTGTAAAGCAGTCCAGCGTAAAATGATTTGTGCAAATTTAAAACACTTTAACGGCTTTCTTTGCCACGTTTCCTTTATAAATTAAATTCAACTACGGTGTCCTCAGTGGCTCAGATGTCGGGAGTCTTTGGAGACTCTTATGTTCATTGGTACATTCAATAACAGAACATTTGTAATGTTTTTTTTGGTGCAGACATTGTATATCTCCAGCTGCTACAGCGAGGAAACAGAAATGGGGGACCACTGCAGCTCTCTCAGGGCGGGATCTATGCTAATAGGGCACATCGTCACCGGTCGTGGGCGGGGCTTCTGGAACCACTCGTTTGGAGAGACTATTTATGATTCATGGGGATTATTAAAAAGGAGTGGGTGGATTTGTACCATTATAAGCTGGTTGTTTATACACACTGTGGACACACATCTGTGTTCTAACACCTAATAAAAGTGAATTTTGCATAATAGGTCCCCTTTAAGTCTTTCATCCAATATTTATGTTTCAGTTTTATTTCAATTAAGGGAAACCATATTTAATAGTTCTAATTTTAGCTTTAGTTAACAATAACAACATTGGTGATAAGGAAACTCACCTGCCACCATGAGTGTAAAATCAAAGCCTTTTTTGACCGACTTCCTGTGAACCTGGTTTGGGAGGGTGGCGAAGCCGACATACTCTTTTTCCTGAAAAATTGGATTATAATGGGATAATATAAAGGGATAGTTCCCCCAAAACTGAAAATTCTGTCATTAATCACTCACCCTCATATCATTCCAAACCCGTAAGACCTTCGTTCAACTTTGGAACACAAATGAAGATATTTTTGATAAAATCTGAAAGCTTTCTGTCCCTCCATTGACAGTAACATCATTGCAACTTTCAAGACCCAGAAAGGTAGTAAAGGCATTGTTAAATTAGTCCATGTGACTACAGTGGTTCAACCTTAAGGTTATGAAGCGATGAGAATACTTTTGTGTGCAAAAAAAACTAAAATAACGACTTTATTCAACGATCCCTTCTCTTCCATGTCATTCTCCTACGCTGTTGACGTAGTGTAAAGAGTGCAGCGCTTCTGGGTTCTTGCTCCTGCGTCAGCTTCACACGCATGTGTCGTGGTGCTCACATGACCAGCATCGGCCAATAGTGAGCCTACGTTCTGACGTAGAATTAGGAAGCGCTGTTCTCTTTACACTACGTCAACAGCTTGGAGAATGATTTGGAAAAGAAGAGATTGTTGAATAATGTCGTTATTTTGGGGGGGTTTTGCACACAAAAAAGTATTCTAATCGCTTCATAACATTAAGGTTGAACCACTGTAGTCACATGGACTATTTTAGCGATGTTTTTACTACCTTTCAGGGCCTTCAAAGTTGCAATGACGTTGCTGCCTATGGCTGGTTCAGAAACCTCTCAGATTTCATCAAAAATATCTTAATTTGTGTTCCGAAGATGAACGAAGGTCTTACAGGTTTGGAACGACACGAGGGTGAGTCATTAATGACAGAATTTTCATTTTTGGGTGAACTATCCCATTAATAATACAATGCTAATACTACCACATTCATTTCCATATCTAAACAACTGTACAGTATGCAAAAAACGGACATAGGCAAGCCAAATCATGTGATAGCTGAAGGGATAAAAATGAATCCAAGCGCCCCACCCCCAACCTTCACAGCCAGCCTGATGTATGCCACACGTGCTACATTACTAGGGCAATCCCACAATTCCTGCCATGTTTCATTGTGCTTAGTGAGTCTGTGCGGGAGCGCTCATGCCTGAAGGCCTCACAGTCCATATTTCAAATATTACATCATTTATCCTATTATATAAAACCTCTCTGCTGTCATATATAATCATTATGCTTGGTTTGAATCACAAATATGCAAATTTGGCCCTGTTTATTGGTCCAATTCATCTAAGAGAACAGCAGAGTATAATCACTAGGAAAGGAATGGCTGTGCATGACTGAATGGCCCAGTTTGAATCTGTGTTTGGATTAAAACACAATAAGACTAATTAGTAGAGTTTGCTTTTGAGATAGCATTAAATAAAATGGCAATTTTGGATCAGAAAGTGGAGGTCAACTACTTAAAATCTGCCGTTGTACAATAGACTCTCCTTCATCTCCAGGATTGTTTAGCCTGTCTGGAGAGAGGTTTATCCTCACCTAGGGCCATGGATATTGGATTTGGCTTTCAAGCACACTTGGCAACAGTCTCAGTCATTGGAAAGCGTGTTTGCATGCATTCGTGGGCGTTCACAGAGAAATAACGCAAGAAATGAATTGGATGTTTCCTAGCAGAAAGAGGCATTAGCATTACTTTCATCCGTCGTCCAGAATGACTGACAGTTCGCCCTCGGGTGGACATACGGAGAGCCAAGTTTTCACATTTTCTAAGCCAGTGCACAGCAGACCACATGAACATCAGCTTAACTCACACTTACCATGTTTTCTTAAGAGAATGTGAAATCAGAAAAATACCACAAAACATTGCAACACCTCAGTACAAAAAATAAACAAAATCATATAATAAATTAACAAGGATATTTATAATTAATAGCACTTGGGTAAATGTCACCCCAGTAATTTAAAAGAAAACACTATTATTTTATTATGCATTATTTTGCATTGTGACTTGATTTCTCTAATATTTAAACACATTTCTCCTCTAATTCTCATTATAGTAATGTGTATTAGTGTCACAATGCAAATAATCTAATTTGCGATCAAACATGATTCATTTTCTTTTTAGCAAAATGCAATGTTTTACTTTTCTATGGTGTTTGAGGTGGAATATGGCCTTTCTTTGAGATTCACGCATGACGCATATCATTTAAAATAGTTATGTAATTAGATTCAGTGACATTTAATGAAAACTTTAGTGGCTAATGATGATGGTATCAGCATCTTTCTCATTGTTCTCAAATGATGCAATGGATGCAATTCTCCTGCTGCTTTACAGTGAGGTTAAACAGAGACATGTGAAATGTGGGACACTGAAAGCAGGCGGTGAGGATTAGTTTCATGCATCTCTGAAAATGGACAGCATCCATGTATTTGATAGAACAGATATTTGCAATCCTTAAATGCCTGATCAAATATACAGAATATGATATTTTGGTGTTCATTGTTACTCTCTAACCAAACAGCTGTAGACAGAAGCTGTGAGTGATGATGCAGGACCGCTATTCATAGCAGTGTCCCAGAAATATATGCATGCTCACAGATGTGGATTAACCTATGTTAAACTCATAGAAATGATGATTACAGACAATAAAGCATGCTTACCTCTCCATCCTCTGCTGTGTGATGTGAGATGCCCGCAGCAGGTGAAGGATGCAGACGCCCATTCAAGCGTTGAGAAATCCACAACGATTGATGCAAACAGACATTACATTTCCTTTATTAAATCCCGCTGGTATTTCAGTCACACACCGTTAATACTTCACACATCTTACCTGATTTCACCGCTCGGCTCTTGTACCTGGCGCTGCTCGTCATCCCGACCGCTTTCGGAACGCGAAATCCCAAACCGTACTATGGAGAAGGCTTGCTCATTAATATTCATTTATCCAGCCTTCTCATTGGACGCTCTATTTAAAGACTACTGCTATTGGATGGCAACCGCACAACGGCATTATTACGTAATTAATATTCATTAGAAGAGGTTTAACCATAGTAGGTTTCATATTTTGGCTTTCAGAACAGCTGGAATAATTATGATGCTGCCGAATGCGGAGGGGAACGCTCTAACAGTAGCCACATCTGATCATATAGGGCCAACCATTTGCGAATTCATTTCATTGATCACATAAAACTAATAATAAATCGATATTTAGCCTACATAAAATAAAGACCATATGATTTAGAAATACTGTAAGGATTTATTAATAAATAAACGGACACTTTTAAACTGACCAATAAGTCGACATACCTCAAGTGTTTCTTTAATTATTTAGTTCAATTTAAAATAATAATAATAATTGATAAAAAAATAAATAAAATTCAAATGAGACCGTTCTGATGTTGTTTCAACACAGAGTCGCATGGTGGCAGTATAACGTCATATCCAGACTCGTAGGTAGTTCTCCATAATGGTTTGAATGAATGGATGTATGTGAGACAGCCTTTGAGTGCTCAGATTATCCAGGTCATGTATGTATTCTCATGCATTGTGATTTTCCTCACAGAGGACAAAGTGGAAAGGAAGATGTCTGGTGGGGAACACAATAGTGAGACCCTGCTCTGTAAATACTGCCCAGGAAACATTGTGACAGGTTACCAGGCCCGACTAGGGAATTGTTCCTCTCTGTGTCAGAAACGGATCGGTTTGTTTATTCTAAAAACACAGCAAAGGCCGCTTAAATTAGGAACATGCTGACATTGTAGCTTTGTTGGGGGGGAAACGAAGTAGGCCAGTGAATGAATGTGACCTGCAGTAATCCATACAATCAACAAAAAACAAACACAACAACAAACACACATCAGTATAAATGTTTTTTTTTTATGGCTGGTTACCATTCACTTCAGCAGTTTGCAGCGCGCTTTCAGAGTTTGTCTAAAAACCCTCCACCTTCCCCAGCTCCACCTGTATAGATCTGCTATGGGTAATTGATATATTTGTATGTTTTACACACTCACACAGCCAGGGGCGTAGAATTTAGTAGGGACGCTACTAATATCCAGTGACACTGATATATCCCTAGCAATATTTTCGATCAAAACTTTAAATATATTAAATATTGATGTCCCTGTCCCCACCAATTTCAAAATCAAACCTACGCCACTCACACAGCAGTGTATCGGCGTATGTATTGGTAGTAGCAGCAGATCTATTCCGCCAAGACCAAATACATTAACATTGTCATATCCATTATACCATTCTACAAATCTTCAGAGAGTTCTCATGATAAAAAAATTATTTACTGTCCCTTTTGATCAACTTTATGCATCCTTGCTGAATAAAAGAATATACTGAATGAATTTGTTATAATACAAATAAGCATTGTGGATTTCATCTGTTGTTGCAATGAAAAAGTCTTATCAGACCAGACATTTGCATATAGCTTTATTTGACCTAAAGTTAAGAGTCAAACATGTTTATCTGGTATAACTTTCAATGGCACCAGAGTTAGTTCAATAAAGCATACTGAAGAATGTGAGGCACATCGAAATGATCTGTGGTTTGTAATCAGCTCTTCAGCCTCAGAGTTTCTTTTGTGTTATTGGTCTGACAAAAGCTGATAGTCATAAACAATGGTGCAACAAAACAAAAACACCATAAACAGAGAGGTAGCGCTGCTCACGATCACTCATGCGGCCACACTAGCGCAGGGGCAAACCGGAGGAAAACAATGATGGGAAAATCCAGTAGAAATAGCCCAGCTGCTCACCACGGTCACCTTCCTGTGCTTCAGTGCTTACACAGCAGCCAAACAATTAATGCTGCAATTAACAGGCCTCTGTTCCACATCTGAATAATCCCAGCACAGATATTTGGCAATCACACAAGCATTTTTGTTGCATTTTCATTCTTCAGTAGCCTCGCTAATTTACAATTCGTTTTTTTTAATTGAAATCATGGCTCTAATGTCATCATGCTTTTCCCGCTATTTCATCCGAGTATTTACAAACACTTTCTCTAAGGCCAGTGTTGCCAAGCTTTGTTGCATCCATCAATCCATTTTTTTTTTTACATATATCTACATATATCTTTACATATAGCCTACACATAGTGTATATCTTTAGATTTGTCTCGAGTCCCTCCTTCAGTCAGTGTAAAAGACCGTTCACACCAAGAACGTTAACTGGGTCAATGACATGACATGTATTTTTTGTCATATATCAAATGGATCTACAATATCTCCTTTATAAGAAACCCTTTTCATTTTAATGAAATTCAATAGATTTTTTGAGTTTGAAAGACCAAAAATGTCAGGTGGTGCGACTGTCCGACCGTACAAGCAGAGAACAAAACTGAGATATAAATGTTAATTTTCTCAATAAAATTCGTAATCAAATATTTTGGCATGATTTTATGTTAAATTCCTTATAAATGAGGGGAAATAGTGTATCGGTCCTATTTTCAAACTATTCTATTACTTAAAAAAACTTTTGTCCGGAAAATGTACTTCTATTATGTCAGGGAGGGCCACCGACATAAAAATGCAATTTTATGCAATGTTTCTTTAAGAAAACCGTGTGACAGCATATGACATCACACAGAAGACTCCAGAGGACCCATTTGATGCATTTGGTCCACCAAACCTAGCTCCTGGAGCAAATTGTGAAACTCCTGAAACCCTCCGGAGGGTCTGGTGGACCCGAGTACAGTGACGATGTCCCCTACGCAGCTGTTTCTGCTCTCCAGAGCATATACGAGCGGTGACTCTCTCGAATAATGCTAATGCTAATGCTCGATAAACATCTAAAAAGATGGCCGCCAACGGGTTTCGAAACTTTCGCCTCCGGATTTCGCCTCTGACGCGCGTAAATTTCGCTTCAAACTTTTGTTTTTACGCGCGTCAATTTCGCCATTGAGACACAAATTATAACACAAAATGGTCAAGCGTCAAACTAGACGCGAATTTGACGCGCTATTCTCGTCCGGTGTGAACGCAGCATTATGTTTAGAACGATTTTTAGATATCTTTATTGTTATAGTTATTGTCCTTGGTGTGCCTGGGCCTTTAATGATAGCGGCACAGAGAAACAATATCATTGGAATCACTTTCAGAACGATTTTTTTTTTTCTGCTGATGAACGATAAAAATAAAATCATTGACAGCCAAACAGAATCCATCCTGCTTTAAAGAGCTCGAGCTCGTTCTTGGTGTGAACATACAGTACTGTGTGCATTAAAATCACCACACCACACCATTTTAAAGTCACCAATTCCTCCAATGTTTTCCATCATTTCCTTAGTTAGCTTGTCACATGGGTTATAAAAATTAATTACCCTAATACTCTGATTTCCTTCCCACACTTCCACGACCACAGCCTCAAATTCATTATTATCCACAATTTTCCTAAACCCTATACCTTGTTTAATAAAAGTTGCTACTCCACCACCATTTCCTTTAATTCTGTCTTTCCTAATTGTCTCATATCCACTAATCAGAAAATTGAACTGTGGCTTAAGCCATGTTTCCTGAACACAAATAATATCAGGGTACACATCACAATTTGCTATAAAATGCTTAAATTCTTGCCCATTTGCAATTAAACTTCTTGCATTCCACTGCAAGATTACAAAAACCATTATGAGCCCCCACATGCTGTCTGACTGTTTGTTCCTTGTACCACCAGTCTTTCATTTATCATGTCAACAGATATGTTCCTCAGTTCCAAATATTTTTCTGCAGCTCTAATGATTATCTTAATCCTTTCTGATCTACTTTCAGTCTGTGCTGAACAATTCACCACTTCTGCTACAAACGCTATGAATGAGACTTTGTCTTCAATCAATTCAATTTTTTCCCTTGGTGTTGGCATCTTACTTGGTTGTGATTGTACCCTAACAGGGGATTCCTCTACCATGACTACTTTAGGGGTTTGTTTTACTTTTTTAAGTGCTTGAGCAAATGTTATTCCTTCTTCCATTCTCACATTTTGAACCTTAATTGCATCTTTCCTTACTTCACAACCTCCATAAGCTGCACTGTGCTCTCCCCCACAATTACAGCATTTTGGGGTTTTACTTTGTCCACATTTACCATACTCATGATCGCCTCCACATCTTGCACATCTTTGTTTGCCTCTACATACAGCATGTAGCTAGAGTGCAAAGTGTTTGTGTGTGCCATGATGATAATAATTATGCGATCGAACTGTGTATGTGAGAGAGAGAGGCGCGGGCGCGATACTGTGTGTGAGTGTGTTTGTGTGTAAACAATGGAGCGCATGGACATTGCCTCTTCGTAGCTGGTTTGCGGTCGTAGCACTCTCTATCTAACCACTCGTTCAGGTGCTTTCTCGAGTGTTTACAACCAACTACCACACACATCGTTCCCGAACCACCTTTCTTCATGTTGTAATTGTTATGTCACTGCGATATCAGCGCTTTGTCGGAGCTAGCTAGCAAAACAAACCCAGCCCGCCAGAACGGAAGTGGGTTGCATCGACGGGAGGAGTTTAGGATGTAGAGCGGAAACGGCTCATAAACTTGTGTATAGCTCATTAAAGGTGCTCTAGCGGCTTTGCACCACCTCGGTAAAGATGCCCGGTACATTGCAGGACACGTTTATTCTTCTGTACAAGCTGTTTCTTTGTTTCTCTTCTCACGACGAACAATTGAAGCAAGATGGCTGGGGGTTACGGCAAACGTTTCTTTCTGTTCACGTAAAACCCAATTCAAACTGAAAGCTGGCAGTGGATATTTCTACACAAAGAAAAATAGTAACATTAGTTCAGAAATGTAAGTGCATGAAAGTGGAAAATAAAAGAAATATTTAAATAATAATTTAAAAAAAAAAAAATTTTAAGTGCAATATGGCTATTCGTAGTTAGTTAAACCCTGCCAGAAAATATGTTTGATCAATTTTAAGTTTCATTTGATAGAAAATATAATTAATACAATTGTGTTAATACATTTAATGTAAGTACAAACACCAAAAGTAGGTCAGAAATAAAAAAAAAAGAAAACTAAAGAAATGTAATGGTCAGCATATCTAATTTCCAGGAAATCTGACTCCCATTTCTACAGAAACCTCAGTCTTAAAAGATGTCGACTGATCTCAAGATTGATTGAGAAAATGGCTCAGCAAATTTGAAGGAAACAGTGAGTCGGATGAGTTGAAAGTTCATCCCCGTGACGGGCAGAGGTGGGTAGAGTATCCAAAAACTGTACTCAAGTAAAAGTACAAGTACTTATAGAAATATTTACTCAAAGTAAAAGTAAAAGTAGCCTAATAATCTTAAAAGTTACTTGAGTAAGAGTAAAAAAGTATCCAATGAAAAAACTACTCAAGTAGTTAGTTACTTTGGATCACATAGGCCTATATATATATATATATATATATATATATATAGCCTATAACATGATATTATTAGATGTTTTTTCATTTAGATTTCTATTATCATCATAATTAGATAAGCTATCTTTGCAACAAAAACAGAAGAGACAAACATTTTTTCTGTATCTGTATATTTTATCTGTAGCCCGAAAACCATTGCCTGTCCTTTGGTTTGTATAATAGTATAGTAACTTATACAACTACATTTGGATTATTAGACAATGTTTATGTTTTATGTTTATTTTGTCGCTCGTTTTATTTTATTGTGAGACAAATTTATTGTTATTGAAATAAATTTGTGAGACAAATTGACCTTTTTTTCTAAATAGCCTATCATTCATGTTGCACCTTAACAAGTGAAAAGTCTGATCACTTAGAAAAGTAACCAACTGGCATTCTTATTTATGCTGTAAAAAGTTATGTGATGCCATCATCTCCGTATAGGACATTATGTAACCTGGTAGCAGTGAAGATTACATAAGCACCACACAAAACATAGAAATTTGTGCCAGTTGCAGTGACGCTGAAGCACCTTATTTGTTTCGTCTCAAAGTGCTGAGGCTCACAATAACTCACAACTGAGGCTCACAATAACTTTGCTTGGGAAACTGGCATCTCAGGAACACATAGGGTTTGTGTTAAGCATCCATACAATAGCTCATTAAAGCTGCTCGAGCGGCTTTGCACCACCTCGGTAAAGATGCCCGGTACGTTGCAGGAAACGTTTATTGTTCTGTACAAGCTGTTTCTTTGTTTCTCTTCTCACGACGAACAATTGAAGCAAGATGGCTGGGGGTTACGGCAAACGTTTCTTTCTGTTCACGTAAAACCCAATTTAAACTGAAAGCTGGCAGTGGATATTTCTACACAAAGAAAAATAGTAACATTATTTTAGAAATGTAAGTGCATGAAAGTGGAAAATAATAGAAATATTTAAATAATAATAAATAAATAAAAACTTTTTTTAAGTGCAAAATGCCTATTCGTAGTTAGTTAAACCCTGCCAGAAAATATGTTTGATCAATTTTAAGTTTCATTTGATAGAAAATATAATTAATACAATTGTGTTAATACATTTAATGTAAGTACAAACACCAAAAGTAGGTCAGAAATTAAAAAAAAAGAGCACTAAAGAAATGTAATGGTCAGCATATCTAATTTCCAGGAAATCTGACTCCCATTTCTACAGAAACCTCAGTCTTAAAAGATGTCGACTGATCTCAAGATTGATTGAGAAAATGGCTCAGCAAATTTGAAGGAAACAGTGAGTCAGATGAGTTGAATGTCCATCCCTGTGACGGAACCAGAAAGAACTATACATGAGTAATTCCCAGCAAAATATAGGATGAAACTATGGTCTAACTTGTGCAAAGACTGCTTTAGGAAGTACTTGAGTCACATTTCCTTCAGAAATGACACCATTAATGTACAAGATATAATCAGACCTGCATCCTGGTGATAATGGACCTGGATATAAACTTCATTACTGCACTTGAGGAACACACTAATTCATTTAGTAAAATAGCAGGTTTATAAACTAGCAAATCATGAAAGATGGGTGGGGTATTTTAAGTACATGACTCTTAAAGTTTGGCATTTGATTATTCCAATGTGCAATTTTGAATATAAACAAAACTCCCATTGGCATAAATCACCTTGAAGCTTGCACATTTCACAAGCTCATTGTTTAACCGTTTACGCATTACATTCTCCATGTTGATATAACATACAGTTTGGTTAATACTTTTAGTTGGCTACAGAAATGAAATAGCCACCCAGTTTATACTTTCACACGGCTTAATACGGGTTTTCACATACAATTGCGTGTTACGTCCGAGCATGTGTGTGCTTGCTATTGCTAGCCTGTCCGAAATGGCCTACCTTTAAATAGTGTCAACATTATCAATATGAATGGTTGAAAATCAGGTTGATCGTCCCAAATACTTACAGTTTTAGCCTATGATATTTGATAAGTATGTCAATCTATGTTTTTATTTCCACCTGTTTACGGTCTTTTATAAAATTATAATAAATGAATTCAAAGTAATTAAGTATGAGCAATAGCCATCATAAGCAATAATGAGCATTTCTGAATAAAGTCAAATATTCAGGTCAAGCGATGACAAAATCACTGACAACAGTTTAGAAAGCTTGTGAAAGATTAATAATATGAAACTGAATGGTTGGTTGGATTGGATTCAGTATTACACTAGAACAATAGTCTTGAGGGAAATAATAAGACAGGACAGGATTTCCGCACTATACAACTCCATCCTTCCCCATCAGCCCACGGGACAGCATGGCTCACCTCAGCTACTGTTCGTCATCCACGGGCCCAGGTTCACAGCTGCTGTGGCCGGTGCCAAAGAACAAGGTCTTGATGCTTTGTTTCTGTGCTCACGTCCTGACTGATGTGACTGATGAGGCCCATTAGATACATGTTTAAACCCAAACACCTGGCGTAGCCTCTGCCCTGAGCTCAGACTACAGGAAACATCTGGAGAGAACATGCACATCAGCATTTTTGGAGCACTTCTGGTGCTAGGTGTCTGTCTGGACAGTACTCGCGATTCTTGCTAAAAGTGATAAAACACATCGCCTGCTTGGAATGCTGGGACATCCGTGGCTCTGCACGCGCTGAGATCAGCCTTGATTAACGCAGCGTTGTTTGTGTTATTTTGAATTATACTTCCATTGTGGACGAGGAGCTGATTGTTCTCAGGAAATTACGCCAGTTATTAGCTGACCCTGTTTTAATGTGTGTTCTGATTAAACGTGTACATCCATGTTGCATTTTTAAGAGAATATAAACATCAACAGGAAGCTGAATTGGAATGACAGGATCTATCTATCTGTAAAGCCCGGCTCGATCGGCCCAATGGAGGCATCCGGTCAGCGCGAGAAGGCCTCTGCGTGTTTCTGTCTTTTCTCGTGGCAAAGTATTTTTGATTAAATGCAATACATTCCTCATATGTATTCTGTTGTTATTTCATCTGACTCCATAAATGAAAAGGTTTTTTAATGCACTCTAAAAATGCTGGGTTGTTTTAACACAATTTTGGGTCACATATGGACAAACCCAAACGTGTGGTTAAAAATGTAATTTAAAAATGTAACCCAACGGCTGGGTTTGTCCATGTTTGACCCAGATTTGGGTTGAAACAACCCAGCATTTTTTAGAGTGTGATATCTGCATCATTAAATATAAGCGAAAGTTTGACCATTCCTTTTAACTCTAATGAAATAATATCAAAGTCAGTTAGAATCATCAAATGTAACAATTTATTATGTCAGGTAAATTGATCATTCCAAGTTCATAATCAGTTCAAAGATAATCAATACAAAACATAAAATGCTCTGGAATAAAGAGAAGACGACCCCGACATTAGGAAATACGTGAGTGCCGGCGACTCCCAGCCTCACGGGCTGATCTGAAGTACAGAAAAGGCTCCGAGCCTCTCTGCTGCATTTCATTATATAGCCAGACCCCATTTCATAAACATGAGTTCACAGTGGAAATTCACCTTAAACACCGTGCCAGACTTACTGGGGGCAGAAGTTGATTTACATGGAACCATTTGCTAACAGTGGGAATTAGCATTGAGCTAACACCTTCTGAGAGCAGGAGGGTTTAACCATCCACCCTCCTTTGTGTGCCAGTTATCTCTAAACTCTTAAAAACCTTATCACCTTTTGTTTTACTTATTTGGAAATGAGACATTTGTACCAGTCGCACTGAGACATTTCGAATGATACTAAACATGTATAATACTTGATGATAATCCTTCACATTAAGCCATTTAGATTCTTGTGTGAGTTTGGGTGATCTTTGCATGGGGGATGAGGCGGAGAAATGTAGATTAGGATGAGGGAGGTGAGACCTTCGTCTCGAATGGTGCACGAGGGGGAGTTCAAGTGTTCATTTTCAGCCTCAACCAGTTCTTCCAGTCTTACATATCCATCCATCCATCCATCCATCCATCCATCCATCCATCCCCGTAGAACAAACATTTTAAAAGTTTAAAAAAAAAAACCCCCGTACCTTAAGGATTAACGATAGTAATGCATTCTGGTCTGATTATACATTTCCATTTCTCTGTTATCATAAAACCCCCACTTTTCCTTCTGAATGGTCATTTTCTTTTCAGATTCCTCCCTATCAAAGTAGGTCACGAGGAACGGCTGTTCTTACGCTTTGCACAGATGCCACACTAAGCAAGGATACTTAAGTGGTTGCAATTTGTGTTCCCAGGGGGTATATTTTCCCACTGCTATAAATAGTTATGAGTAGTAAACGTTAGCGTTTTGGTGTGGTCTATCTTGTGATCATCATGCTACATTTACTTTAAAGTAAGCCCATTAAGAAAAAAACTTGAATCAACCAATGATCATCTGTCGCTGTCATCAGGCAATTACTGGCATCCTGTTAACATGTTTTTTTTTTTTCAAACAAAGCTAAATGCAGTTCACGGGACAGTGTTGGCAACATAAACAAAACAAAAAGGAGGTTTAAGACAAAAGCTGGAAAAAAAGAATAAACTACTCCATTTGTTTTAATAATTAATATTATTTTTTTGTCAGTTTACATGAGACAATGAGAAAATGTACATTTAGAAATATTCACAAGTTGTCATTGTAATTTTGGCAGTAAATGGTTCTTGAGTTGAGCTTTATGGTTCCTTGGTGACTGACTAGATATAGCCAACTAACAGCAAACTCTGAGATGCACATGTGTGAAATGACATGCGACAACACAAATACAAACATAACCATATAACAGATGATGTGCTGGCACATGATGCAGAGTTTTGACACGGACCCTCTCTGAATCAACAGTTTTCCCTCTGAGCATCGTGCTTCAGTCTCTCACCCAGTCAGACTCAGGGGTGGCACTGAATGTGTTGCTCAGAATATTTACTGCACTTTGAAAAAGCAGCTGCCTTACCAGTAGTAGGCTACACTTTTCTTTTCTTTTTGGACCCAGCAACCTGATTACAGTAAATGTCATCATCGCTTGAAATTGAGCCTCTCATAGGCGTTCACTCCAGTAAAACTTCTGGACATAGGAAATGATCACTTCTGGGAAAGCAGCTGCGTGTGAGAAAGCACTGTCCATTAACTGAAATCTAATAGTAAGTTATATTATATAATAATCATACATTTGTATACATGCAAAAATACAAATTATGAATTGTCTTTACTCTTTCATTCTGAAGTCATTGGTTCTGATGATTCAGAAGATCAACACACTGTTTGGCTCTTGGTTTTTTTTGTATCTTGTAGCCGTCTTCCGTCATTTTCTCTGCAGCTGCATTTTCACAATCACAAATATGAGACAGTTCACCCCTCTTCCTGTTTTTCCAGCGCCACTCCTCAGCATGCTTTAGGAGAGGAAGTAACAAATCTAAGCATACATTATGAATGTACACATGACACACTGGGCTGCACGTAGATGAAACCGTATCACGCAGGGTGAAAGACATTAAAGGATTTCCATGACTCTAAAAAATGCTGGGTTTTTTCAACAGTCAAATATGGACAATTTTAAGTTTTAAACCCAACGGTTGAGTTTGTCCATATTTGACCCAAACATTGCTACAACCCAGCAATTTTTAGATTGATGTATAGTTTTTGTCATGTTTTTCAGATTGCTATAAAATATAATAAAAATGTTTTTGCCATGTCGTATGGATTTAAATATCAAACAATTTGGTTTTTGTTTAAATTGAGATTTTTTGTGTGCAAATTTTGGTCTAAATCCAAAATCGCATCCTTCTCTATATAGTAGGCGAAAAACTTTATGTGGCGAAAGAAGTATGTTGGAATTGACAGCACTCGTAAAACAGTAGGCAAAAAGTACCCGGATGACGTACTATTTGGGATTCTGAAGTGTGCCGATGGACACTTTACTATGAGTCATCGAGAGGGGATTTATGAATGACAGTGAAGCAACGCAACTGATGCTTGCAGGTCACATGATAATGACAACATGGCGAATGTAGTATGTCCAGATTACATTCATACTAAACACACTTATAAAGCTTTTTTAGTGGTCGTGGAACTTATTCAAAATAATACGATTTTGGACGCAGCCAATTTAATTCCTAATGACATTGTTGAAACATGGATTATTATTGGTTGACACTACATTTTCTACATTTTTTGTATTTTTTTATTTCAATTTAGAAAAACAAGTAGGGGATTTGTGTATTGCAAAGAGCCAGATTAAAATACATTATCACTTAAAGGGTTAGTTTATCCAAAAATGTCGTTCCACACCCATGAGACCTTTGTTGATCTTCGGAAAACAAATTAAGGTATTTTTGATGAAATCTGAGAGTTTTCTGTCCCTCCATTGTCAGTCTACGCAACTACCACATTCAAGGTCCAAAACGGTAGGATAGACATAATAAGTAATCCATGTGACTGCAGTGGTTTAACTGAAATTTTATGAAGCGAAACGAGTGCTTTGTTAAATATATATATGTAGCGCCCCCTACCCTTGACCATTAATACGGCGGAGCACCCAGGTTCTGAAAATGTCTCTCGACTTTATAATAATGTCCCTCCAATTACCCTATTTGACTACTGTACTCAGATTAAATATATTTATATTCTTTTAGTAATATGCTTATATTTAATGGCAATTAACCCAACAGAGAAAACCCTAAAGCAACACAAAAGGTAAGTTTATAGAAGTTAACAATAGGATTTATTAAACAGAACGGGAAAAAATGAGCAAATAAATGACTAGTGAATTAATAAACACTGGATTGAATTATCAAAAGACAGAAGTGTATATCACTTTTGATAAATACCTCTCAAAATACCTGTTAAGTACCTCACAAAGTCTCAGTAAATATAGCTCTAATGTAAATTAAATGAATTTACCCTAAAATATATTCAATTACCCATGGAAATAACAGATCAACAGTAAATTTACAACCGTGGGCCCCCCCACACACACACACACACACCAGTCAAAACAACCCACCCCGTTGCAGGCCTGTTACGTTGCTGGGGAGCGTTGTGGCCTGGAAAACAGCAAAGGGCCTCTCCACTCAAATGAGCCAAAATAAATCAACTGATCACCTGAGCGCTGATGAACTCCGCGATTTTTCCTCCTTAGAAACGGCTGATCGTCCTGTAGTCTCCCGGGCAGTCAGTAGCAGGGCGGCGCGGTTCTCTCCACTATGTCAGCGGGGATAAGAGTGCGGCCTGGTCCGGACCCCGGAGCTTTAACTTAGTCACAACAATCAGTCTTTGAAGTTCACTAAACTCAGACCACTATTTGACAAATGGCA
Source organism: Rhinichthys osculus (assembly GCA_029959095.1). Classification (NCBI taxonomy): domain Eukaryota; kingdom Metazoa; phylum Chordata; class Actinopteri; order Cypriniformes; family Leuciscidae; genus Rhinichthys; species Rhinichthys osculus. The sequence goes on from JARWKJ010000024.1 coordinate 26,194,599, forward strand.
GTTAGCCGTCTGTTTTCTCACTCTCAGTCTCAATAATGAACGAAGCTTCGTGCTGCGCTGGGATGCAGGCTCAGATAACACTTAATTCTTACTTTAAACTCTTGTGCATAGTATAAAACACAAGCAAAGAAATAAAAGTCTTCACAACACTTGATGTAAGCTTAACACTGTTATTTTCCTCTCTCTTTTTTTTTTACTTAAAAGGAATCGGTTACCTAACCTCGGTTCTCTCTAGATGAGGGAATGAGTATTGCGTAAGCTAGCTTACGCTACGGGAAAGATTCATCTTTTCTGAGAAATTGAAGCCAAAAAATTATCCTATAATTTTGTATCCATTGTCAACGCAGTTCAGCTGCAGCAGACCATGAGCGGCTAGCTAGCAGCTCATTGGTTCGCTCACAGAGAACTGCTTAAGCCTATGAGGAGACGCGAATGAACTTTCGGCCAATGAGAGTCTGACATGCTCTCATTGCGTCAGAGCCCGCCGAAACGGGCGTGGTCAGAGAGTATAAATTCGCCTCTCAGGCTGTAAACTCTGGTTTTCATAGAATGAAGCGAGAACGCTAGTAGCACAAGCACGGCCAGGAACGCAATACTCGTTCCCTCATCTAGAGAGAACCGAGGTTACGTTAGGTAACCGATTCGTTCTCTTACGAGAGGTTCTCTCGTATTGCGTAAGCTAGCCCACGCTACGGGAACACCTGGTCAACGCTGTGCGTGCTAAGCATCCACTATGAGTCCCAGGGGAGACCCCAGGGAACCCATATGAGTGGGAATAAATATATGTACATGTGACAAAGGCCAGCAGAGCGGGCCGGAGATTGTGTAGTACATAAGCACATGATAGAGAGGGACAGATCTATAGTGCAGCTCAACCAGAAGAGCTGTAACATACTAGACAGCTAGTAGTTTAGCCTGCAAGGCGGGAACTTCCAGATTGTAAAATCTGACAAAGGTGGAGGGGGAAGCCCATCCCGCTGCCACACAAATGTCATGAATGGAAATTCCGCTGGACCAAGCCCACGATGAGGCCATGCCTCTAGTGTAATGAGCCCTGATGCCCAGAGGGCATGGCAAGTCTTTTGACGCGTATGCGGCTGCAATGGCATCAACTATCCATCTGGATAGAGTCTGTTTCGAGGCGGCCAACCCCTTGGTGGGCCCACCGAACGAAACAAAAAGCTGCTCAGATCGTCTGACCGGAGCAGTGCGAGTAATGTATAATCTCAGGGCCTTGACCGGACACAGGAGATTAGAGTCAGATTCACTATCGGATGCAGGCAGAGCCGATAGGGAAATAAGGTCTCCCACACGCTTCACTGACGCGAGCGTGAGCAGAAAAACGGTTTTGAGCGAAAGGTATTTGAGGTCCACGGTGTTTAGCGGTTCGAATGGGGGGGCTTTCATAGCTTCGAGAACTATGGAAAGGTCCCAAATCGGCACCGAAGGGGGCGTGGGGGGGTTCATCCTTCTAGCTCCCCTGAGGAAGCGGATGACCAAGCCATCTTTGCCCAGTGACTGGCCGTGCCGGGGTTCAGCGAACGCCGCGACGGCTGCCACATACACCTTGAGAGTGGACGGGGACCTGCCCTTGTCCAACATCTCTTGGAGAAAAACTAGCAAGGAAGGGACCTCACATGACCGTGGGTCCAAATTTCTGTCGGTGCACCATTTAGAGAACACAGACCATTTAGACGCATAGAGCCTTCTAGTAGAAGCCGCTCTAGCCTGCATGATCGTGTTTAACACTCCCTCTGGCAAAGCAACGTGTAGTCGTTGATCACCCACGGATGAAGCGCCCAGCGCTTTGGTTGGGGATGCCAGATCGTGCCGCGAGCTTGGGAGAGGAGATCTACTCTGACTGGAATGGGCCACGGGGCTGTCTGTGACAGCTGAGTGAGCTCCGGAAACCAAGTCTGACCCTCCCAACGCGGGGCTATGAGGAGCACAGAGTGGCGTGTTTCCCTGATTCTCTGAAGCACCTGCGGTAGCAGAGAAACCGGAGGGAATGCATAAAGCGGGCGGCTGGCCCAGGTCTGGGCTAGCGCGTCCTCGCCTTTTGAGAAAAATATTGGGCAGTGGGTGTTTTCTTCTGAGGCGTAGAGGTCCACCTCTGCTCTGCCGAATATTCGCCACAGCTTTTGGACTGTAAGAGTGTGGAGGGACCATTCCCCGGGGGGAATGGGGTTCCTGGACAGACTGTCTGGACCGTCGTTCAGATGGCCCGGCACGTGCGTCGCTCTGAGCGAGAGCAGGTGACACTGAGACCAAACTAAGATGCGTTCTGTCAGCTGGAAGAGATTCCTGGATCTGACTCCGCCCTGACGGTTTAGATAGGAGACCACAGCTATATTGTCCGAACGGATCAGCACGTGGTGACCGTGAATGCGCAGAAGAAAGCGCGTGAGCCCGTTCTCGACCGCCAGCATCTCCAAACAGTTTATGTGGAGGAGACTCTCCTGAGCTGACCAGGGGCCGAAGGCCGGTGAGCCCTCGCAGACCGCACCCCAACCCGTGTTGGATGCGTCTGTCGAAATGACTTTTCGGCGAGAAAAGGTCCCCATGGAAACGCCCCGCTGAAACCATTCTGCCATGGTCCACGGCTGCAGAGCTGTGATACAGGTCTGCGTTACCTTTATCAGCTGGCGGCCCGTGGTCCACGCGTGGTGAGACACACGGCTCTTCAACCAGAACTGAAGCGGGCGCATGCGCAGTAACCCCAGCTGGAGCACTGCGGAGGCTGAGGCCATGTAACCCAACGCCTTCTGAAAAGTTTTCAGAGGTGTGAGTCTGTTCATCTGAAAAGATGCGGCGAGACGCTGAACACGGCGCGCGCGCTGTGTAGACAGACGAGCCGTCATCGTGACCGAGTCTAGCTCTATACCCAAGAAGGAGATAGTCTGACTAGGTTGAAGTGCGCTCTTTGTCCAGTTGACAGAGAGGCCCAAACCTTTCAGATGGTCGAGGAGAACTGTACGATGAGACAGTAGCTCCCTCTGTGATTGTGCCAAAATCAGCCAGTCATCCAAATAGTTCAGTATTCGCAGCCCCTGACTCCGCAGGGGGGCGAGCGCCGCATCCATGCACTTCGTGAACATGCGGGGTGCTAGGGATAGGCCGAACGGAAGGATGGTGTATTGATAAACCTGGCCTTCGAAGGCGAAACGTAAGAATGGCCTGTGAAGGGGATTTATCTGAATCTGAAAGTAAGGATCTTTCAGATCTAGTGAAATGAACCAGTCCCCCTGGCGCACATGCGCGAGGAGTTTTCTAATAGTGAGCATTTTGAACGGTCTCTTCATGAGAACTTTGTTCCGAAATCTGAGGTCTAAGATTGGTCTGAGGCCGCCGTCTTTCTTTGGAACCAGAAAATAACGCCGTAAAACCCTGACTCGCTCATTGATAGAGGAACTCTCTCTATAGCCCTTTTGCACAATAGTTTTGCTATCTCTGAACGGAGCAGAGTCACTGCTTCTGGGTTCACAATAGTTTCTAGCCGCGCTCGGAAATGTGGAGGGCGGCGGTGAAACTGTAAGCGATAGCCTAGCCTTATTGTGTTTAGCACCCACTGGGAAATTCCCGGAATAGCTTCCCACGCTTTGAAGCGTAACGCTAAGGGGTGAATGGCTACATGGTCCCCGTTGCTGCACATAGCGGGCTGCGCGGGCGCGCTCATAGTGTTTATGACAGCGGGACTTACACTCAGAGAGGAGTTTAAGGGCCGTGTAACAGAGTGAGCAGAGTTGGGACGCTTATGCACTCTGAAACTCGAGCGGGTTGGGACCGCTTTATGAGAGTGGGCTGTGTGAGAAACACAGGAACTGAAATGCTTTTGTGTATGAGTGAACACAGTGTTGTGGGCACATTTTCTACACAGGAGGCTTTTATGCTCTTTTTGAGATTTCTCTGGGTCGCCGTGAAAACGGCGTTTGTGCTCATGCAAGCGGGAAAGGGGGCTTGAGCGGCAGATTTTGTAGCGCGAAGGGCAATGTCCGTGGCGCTCCTCAAATCCGCGACTGAGGGGGGATTTTTTCCGCTCTCGTCCCATTCACGAAGTAAATCGCCCTGTAGAATCTGAAGGACGGACATGGAGTGGAGTGCAGAGGCTGCTTGGCCGGCGGCTGAGTAAGCGCGGGCGTGAAAGCTCGAAGTCGCTCTGCAGGCTTTAGAAGGAAGCACAGGTGATGAGCGCCATCTCGTGGAAGGCGGGCATAAATGTGCGGCGACCAGGTCCTCTACAGGGGGAATGGAGAGATAGCCCTTTTCTGCGGCTCCGTCCACAACGCGAAGCGGGGCGGAAGAGTCAGAGCGAGTTCTGGCAGAGAGCGGGGCATTCCAGGACTTCGTGAGTTCCGCGTGCAGTTCAGGCAGGAAGGGCGCGGCCCGTTTAGTGACGGGAGTCGAGCGCTGGCCGCCATACGGTTGATGGTCTGCTCGGGGGGAGGGGACCAATCGAGCCCGAGGCGTTCGACGGGCTGAGAGAGGAGGCACACTAATTCCTCCTCAATTCCAGCGCGGGTCCCAGAGGATTCTCGGGCCGAGGAGGCGTGAGAACCGGACCATTCCTCACTGTCTGAAGCGAGAAGCGAACATGTCTCCTTGATGTCCGCGGCTTCATCGGAGGCGACAGAGCGGCCACTCGGCGGCAACTGTACGTCCGGAAGCGGCGGAGAAGGAGAGCGGGAGGCGACAGGCTCCGGCGGGATGAACGCTTCCAGCTGGGGTTCCGGCGGCCTCTGAGAGCGGCGTTTCTTCTTCCGCGGCGAAGTCAGAGGCGGCGCGGAACCAACTTTAGTGGCCTGAAGTCGAGCCCGCAGCTTTTTCGTAAAAAGGATACAAATCCGTCGGATGGCGCTAGCTCGCAGGACGGCTGAAGGTGGCGAAGACAGCCGGCTTCCTCAGTCTCCCAGATGCTCGCTAGAGTTGCCTTTTTGCCGACGGCGGCTTCTCTCAGGATCAGCAGATGCGTAGCCTCGCTGAAGAGATGAAAATCAGAGTTTACAGCCTGAGAGGCGAATTTATACTCTCTGACCACGCCCGTTTCGGCGGGCTCTGACGCAATGAGAGCATGTCAGACTCTCATTGGCCGAGAGTTCATTCGCATCTCCTCATAGGCTTAAGCAGTTCTCTGTGAGCGAACCAATGAGCTGCTAGCTAGCCGCTCATGGTCTGCTGCAGCTGAACTGCGTTGACAATGGATACAAAATTATAGGATAATTTTTTGGCTTCAATTTCTCAGAAAAGATTAATCTTTCCAGTTGCATAAGCTAGCTTACGCAATACGAGAGAACCTCTCGTAAGAGAACTCACAACTCCCCGAACTCTGTCTCTCGATCAGCAAAAACTCTCCTCTCCCTCCTCTCTCCAATCAGACCTTCCCCTCTTTTAACAGAGGTGGGGATAAGTCCAAAATTAACCAATCACCAATAACTGAACAAACATGCTAGGCAAAGACACGTTTTAGCATCTACATCCCAATCAAACTTTATAATTTTTAGCATAACTCTTAAAGGGGCAGTACATAGATATCAAATGAACACACTATACGATAATATCTGAATCATAAAACTTATTAATACCTATTTAATCAGTAAATAGCTGTTAAGGCCTAAATTATGTTTCTTTGTGCAAACAAACCACTCGCGTCGCTTCGTAAAATTGTAATTAAACCACTGGAGTCACATGGATTACTTTAATGATGTCTTTACCTTACTGGACCTTGAAGGTAGTTGCGTAGACTGTCAATGGGGGGACAGAAAACCCTCAGACTTCATCAAAAATATCTTTATTTGTGTTCCGACGACGTTAAACAAAAGTCTTACGGGTTTGGAAAATGTCATGATGAGGGTGAATAAACAATGACTAGCCTATAATTTTCATTTTTGGGTGAACTACCACTTTAACTTTGACATAAAGCCATGTTTTAAATTATTTTAAGAGTGTGCATTTGAAGTGAATGAGAAAGACGGCTAGATAAATAGGCAGGCAAATGGATTAAATTAGTCCAATTGGTTGCTAGGGAGTTCTAGCTGCTTTCTAATGTGTTCTGAATTACTGTAACTCGGCTGTTTATGCTATTTTGGCTGGTTGTGCTGTGTTTTTATGGCTTTTTTAAAGCTGGACGCCTATAAAGTTGTTTTAAACTTGTTGACCGCATTAGTTACTTTGCCAAACGATCATTGAGTTATCAAATTAACAGAACTTCAATGAACAACATTGAGAAACAAAAATGTGCTGAAGCGACCGAGATTGGGTGCATTTAAGCAGGTGCGCTCGCTCTCGCTCTCGCTCTCTCTCTCTCTCTCTCTCTCTCTCACACACACACACAGTGGGCTATACGGGTAGTACCAGGCACTTGCCCCCCTTGTGTAAAGAGGCATTTCCTTCCTAAAGAATACCAGCAAACAAGGAAATCACACATCTGCTTCTGTCACTTTTTGAAAATTATATAGGGGTGCGTTTCCCAAAAGCATGCCGACTATGGTCTCAAGTTCTGTCGTTTTCAGCATAGTTAAACGAGTCTGTGTTTCCCGAAACCATAGGCTATAGTTCCAAGGAACATTCTCAAGCAGCATCGCAAAGTTTTGTGGTTGGAACGACAGCTCAGAAGCAGTTTTTTGTTTTCATGACATGTGGACTCAATAAATCCTTATCTTGAGCAAAATAAGCAAGCTGACATTCAGTACAATCTGTATCTTTTATGTAGAATAAATGTAATTTACGTCTTTTAGTTTGTAAAGAGATTTAAAGCACCGTTTTTGAAGAGTGCGCATGTGCGTACGTGCTCTAGTAATAACTGAGAAAAATGAGAAATAGTACTCAGATGCCATGTGCGTAATTTAAAAGAGAAACATCTATCATTATTTCGATCTCAAAACAGATTCATTAAAATAAGTTATTATCTTTAACCGGCGTGGTTGAACAACCACTTACGGGAAACAGTCGTGTTTAGCAAGTTGATTTCTTCATCGATGCATCTACTATGGTAGTGAAGCAGCGAGTTACGGGAAACGCACCCCAGAATTGTAATGAAGTTGAGCGAGCGTTATCCAGTTTTGTCCAGCTCCTCTCACTTCTGATTGGCTGTTGAGAGACGCGCTGCGCTCTGATTGGCTGGAGCTGCTCCTCTTTGTTGTGAGTGCACTATAACAGCATCCTCCCTCCATACCAGAGCAGAAAAACTCCCACTGCATCTCATCCTGCAACACTGCCGAGCGATGTAGAGATACTTCTGCTCAAAACACCTGTTTTAGATTCACGGGGGAATCTAGACTTTACCAGACTTTCTAAACTAAGAGAAGGAGCATCGAAACAACTTTGCAAAGATGATTTCCGCATGTCTGGAGATTATTGGACTTGGCTTGAGTGTCATCGGGACCCTTTTGGTGATGGTGGCTTGCGGGTTGCCCATGTGGAAAGTGTCCGCCTTCATCGAGGGCAACATTGTGGTGGCGCAAACCATCTGGGACGGGTTGTGGATGTCCTGTGTGGTTCAGAGCACTGGTCAGATGCAGTGTAAAATGCATGACTCTGTCCTGGCGCTGACCACTGATCTCCAGACTGCTCGGGCTCTGACGGTCATCTCAGCTGTCTTGGGTGTCCTGGCTCTCATGATAACCATTGCCGGCGCTCAGTGCACCAACTGCATCAGTAAAGAGTCCATCAAAGCCAAAGTAGTCAACGTCGGAGGGGTGATATACATCATCGCGGGCTTGTTTGTGTTGGTGCCTCTGTGCTGGATGGCCAATAACATCATCTCAGAATTCTACAACCCTCAAGTTCCTTATTCAAAGAAGAGAGAAATAGGAGCGGCGCTCTACATCGGATGGGCAGCATCTGCCATGCTTTTTTTCGGAGGAGCAATTCTGTGTTTCTCACGTCCACAAGATGAAAAATCCTCGTATCCCCTCAAATATCTTCCTCCACCTACAAAAATCACATCTGTCAATGGGGACTATGATAAACGAAACTACGTGTGATCACCTCAACCATTAACCATGGACTAGTGGCTCTGTGCATTTGGACTTTCAAGGCTGTAAAGCTGTTTAGTATTTGGTTTGTTCACCAATAACCATTCTTTTAAATGAACATGCAGTGTGATAAATAATTTTTTTAAGTACAAATAGTCCATATTCATTAAAGCTGCATGTCATGATACAAAGAAATGTTGATTAAAATAGTTTTTAAACTGCAAGGACAGTGAGGACACTGTCAACATCCATTTACATGCAACAGGTCTTGTACCAAACTAGATGCAAACATTCAGATAATGGAATAACAGAATTTATTAACATGTTTGATTATGTTTATCTCTCATTTGCTCTGTTAACAATTTGTCATGGTAATAATAAATTAGAAATACACAGGTATTTTTGTCTTTGTTAATGATATTAGGGTCAACGGCCATCGATGTGGTTTTGGGGGGGGGGGGGGTGTTGAAGGGAGGGTCTATATTCCTTGTTTTTGTTCTGCTTTACGATACTGCACTAATTAGACACGGCCTGTGCTTCAATAAGACACTGAATAATGCCTATTGTTCTGCTTATAAACTCCAGGCTGCAGCTTTTACACAAGACAGTTTTGATAATCTAAACCTCCTGAGTGAATATGCTCAGATTCACTGAAAAAAGGTTGCATACAATTTTGTGCAAAGTAATAGAAAAGTGTTTTGTTAATAATGTGCCCTGTTGCATAATTTTGCTGGTACATGAATGATGCATGCTTCATATCCTTAAAGTGTCTGAAGTGTACAGTTTAATAATAAAAAAACTGTAGAAATAGCAATGTCATTTTTTGGGGGGGATTTTTTGTTTCTGATAAAAATAAATAAATAAAAACATTCCCAGCTTGTGTTTAAATACAGTTAAATTTAATAAGTATACTAAAAGGTACAGAGCCCCTAATGGGACATGGTGATGGAAAAAAATATGAGATGGGAGGAAAAAATGTATTTAAATCTTTTTGCCTAAATGTTTGCGTTCCCCCGAGAAACTTTGTGTTCGCTCCCTAAATGTTTGTTCGCTCCGAGAAACTTTGCATTCGCTCCCTAAATTTTTACGTTCGCTCCAAAAAACTTTGCATTCGCTCCCTAAATTTTTACGTTCGCTCCAAAAAACTTTGCATTCGCTCCCTAAATTTTTACGTTCGCTCCGAGAAACTTTGCGTTCGCTCCCAAAATGTTTGGGTTCCTCCGAGAAACTTTGCGTTCGCTCCCTAAATGTTTGTTCGCTCCGAGAAACTTTGCGTTCGCTCCCTAAATTTTTACGTTCGCTCCGAGAAACTTTGCGTTCCCTCCCAAAATGTTTGGCTTCCTCCGAGAAACTTTGCGTTCGCTCCCTAAATGTTTGTTCGCTCCGAGAAACTTTGCGTTCGCTCCCTAAATGTTTGCGTTCCTCCGAGAAACTTTGCGTTTGCTCCCAAAATGTTTGCGTTTGCTCCGAGAAACTTTGCGTTTGCCCCCTTAATTTTTACGTTCGCGCCCAAAATGTTTGCGTTTGCTCCGAGAAACTTTGCGTTCGCGCCCAAAATGTTTGCGTTTGCTCCGAGAAACTTTGCGTTTGCTCCCAAAATGTTTGCGTTTGCTCCGAAAAACGTTGCGTTTGCTCCCTAAATGTTTACGTTTGCTCCGAGAAACTTTGCATTTGCTCCCTAAATGTTTACGTTTGCTCCGAGAAACTTTGCGTTCGCTCCCTAAATGTTTGAGTTCCTCCGAGAAACTTTGCGTTTGCTCCCAAAATGTTTGCGTTTGCTCCGAGAAACTTTGCGTTTGCCCCCTAAATTTTTACGTTCGCGCCCAAAATGTTTGCGTTTGCTCCGAGAAACTTTGCGTTCGCGCCCAAAATGTTTGCGTTTGCTCCGAGAAACTTTGCGTTCGCGCCCAAAATGTTTGCGTTTGCTCCGAGAAACTTTGCGTTTGCTCCCTAAATGTTTACGTTTGCTCCGAGAAACTTTGCGTTCGCTCCCTAAATGTTTGCGTTTGCTCCGAGAAACTTTGCGTTCGCTCCCTAAATGTTTGCGTTCCTCCGAGAAACTTTGCGTTCGCTCCCTAAATGTTTGCGTTTGCTCCGAGAAACTTTGCGTTCGCTCCCTAAATGTTTGCGTTCCCCTAAGAAACTATTACAATAATTTACCATGTCCCTTCATACGTAAAATATCATAACATTTATTCCTTTTGTGAATGTTTTGCTTTGAATAATGTGCTTTTGCTATCTTTCTTTAAAAAAAAAAAATTCTAAATACATTTTTAATGTGTTTATCTTAAGTGTCTAATACTGTATATACTTTTTTGGTGGGCCACTGTAACCAGTCCAGGTTAAGTATCATCTCAGGCATTGTTATAGTGATGACAACAAAAGCAAAGAGCCATAACCTTTATTCTCATTAAAATCATCAGCATCATTTCTGGTCTCAGGAATTGTGGAACTTTGACCCAGTTCTGAGACCTGTGAGAAAAGCTCATATGCTCTTAACTGACAAAAACTGCACACAAGAAATGATGGCGCCTCTTCTTCCCTGATGTGCCGGTAGATTAGAGTCCAGCAGCAGGAGGGACTGAAGCCAAATCTGGTTAAGGGCTCATTTCCCCATGAGCTCAGGAAGAAGGGAGCACACAGCAGATGCAATGAGTGTTGATTATTTAAACAGGGTTTTTTCAAATGGATCTCAAACAAGTTTTTTGCGACATCTAATAGAAAATTAACTGGCACAAATCTTATTTTTTTTTTTAGAGTCATTTCTACATTGGAGAAGAACAAATATTATTATCAAGTAGCTAATAAAAACAGGCCTGAAGGGGTTAAAGATATAAATGATTTAATTTAGAGCTATTTGCAACAAAAAAAATTCACATAAACCTGGAAATACATTGTTTTATGATACTGAAAACATAAAACAGGAAAGTAATTATGTAAAATGAATACAAAATATTTCATAGTCTGCTCTTTTTCTTGATAACTAATCATGTGATCAAATATTTCAGTTCAGTTTTGAAACAAAAAAAGGCAAAATAGAAGCATTTTCGCTAATACTTTTGGAGCCCACTGAAAATTGTCGATAATTTCAGCATTGTAATTAAATTGACCACATATTCGGTCCAAAGAAACATCTGGAACATGTGCCAGTGCATGTAAGCAGTTTCAAAATCCTTAAACTGTGTCCCATGTCATGAATAATTTACCTAGAACCAAGAGTAAAAACTAATAGTAGGCAATTCGCTGCAGAGGAATATTTTCTGTTACAATAAAAACTTCAGGTAATTTGTAGTAATATAATATTATTATTTATTTTAAAATGCATAACAAATACATCCAATTCATTATGTACAATCAGATATGCATTTCAATCCCCAGTGAAATCCCAGTTCTTTAGGTCCTTATGGCTGGAGCTCTAGTATGATTCAATGCAAAAGATCCAGACACTCTACTGCACTCTTGTGGCACAAACATGAAAATGCACTTTAAACAGTCTTATGTCACTCAGAATCAGATAGAGCAACATCAACACAGGCGTTCCTTCATTCAGCACTGGCCAATCACAGTAATACAGTTCTGAGATCTGTGAGCGACCAGATCAACCAATCCAGGCACTGTAACGTAACAGCAGTGTTTTGCAGAGCGAGTTGGCGTGGACATCAGCTCTCCTACTGTTGATATTCTTTGAGAACGCCGTTTGCAATGACTAATCTCTGGATCTCACTGGTGCCTTCATAGATTTCTGTGATCCGGGCGTCCCGGTAGTGTCTCTCAGCAGGCATGTCTGTGACGTAACCCATTCCGCCCAGCACCTGGATGGCCTTCGCATTTAAACAAAATACTGATGTTACTGGACCTATGATGTGTGAATGTTTCTTGCTTTAGAAATAAAAATATATACAATCAGGGCTTGACAAACTTTTTGCTCACCGGCCACTGTGTCTAGTGGTTTTCTTAACTTACTAGCCACTCAGCATTATCACTGGCCACAGTTTTGACATCGATACCAACGGGAAAGACTACCATATAGATATTTTAATATTACCTCATAAGTTGGCAGCAGGAATATTAGGCTGCTGTCACTTTAAGACCTAATGCACGGATCCATTATATTGTTACACAAACATTTTCTTTCTCAACTGTTCATGTTCACTTAACCCTTAAAGACCTAGACCATTTTTGGAGCATCTGCACAGCCTGTTCTTTTCTTTGTTTTTCTAACCCATTATAGCAGTCAGCATCAAGTGCCATATATCATTTTAAACAGGAGAACTTGAAGTTTCAATCTGTTTATTTTGTCTTAGAATGGATGAATTTACCAGATTTAAGAAAAACGGCAGCATATTTTTTGTGATTTTTTTAAACTCAACTCAAACAAATCCTCCTGAAGTTTTTTTTTTTTTTTTTTGAAAGCTGTACTTGGATATTCTACATTTCCAGATGTAATTTTGACAACATGTAACAATCCCTAAGCAAGTTATAGCCATTTATTACAACGTTATTATAGGCGATTTTCAGTGAAAAGCTGGTATTTTTTTTATTTACTGACAATTTAGATGTGTCCAAAAAAGTTCACGAAGTAAAATAAATAGAATGATTATAATAGAACACTGAAGCAAAATAAAATTTATATATATAAACACACACACAGACACAAACACACACACACACACACACACACACACACATATACATACATATATAATCTACTTTCACTTTACCTCCGTGCCTCAGTTCAAATTTCCAAAAAAAAGATGCTAATTGGTCGTGCAAAAGCTCCAAAACTATGTTTATTGGCTGAGTAGATGATAGTGTCAACCAGTCTGGGCATGGGGTGGGACTAAGCATCAACAATCATTCATAATTGGCTCAGAGGAACAACCCGCACAGGTTTTTTTGACAAATCAATGCTGATCAAAACTTGATGACGCAATCACATTCACTATGGAGCTTCTGAATGTCCAAACGCGATTAACCCCATATCACAGAAAAGCCGTGAATCTCCTCTTTATGGGACTTTTTAAAGCATACGGATTGGAGTAGCGGTTCAAAAGTTCTTAAACATTTAAGAACAACAGTTATTTTTTGCCGCCGGCGGCCGTATAGGTCTTTAAGGGTTAAAACATAACTGACTGTGTTAACATGAATACTCGCCAAGACCAGCATTTTTTTACTTTAAGCAGAATAAACAGCGAAAAAGAAGTCAATTTAGTTTTGAGAGGCGGCTTTATGTGCCGCACTTTGGGTGAGAGCACAAAATACGCACAATCCCACGTCAAAATTCAAGCCCTGTATCACCAACAAAAAGAAACGAGTGAGTGAGGGGAGACGGGTTTGTGTGTCTGTCGGAGAGAAAGCGCAGCTGGTATCGTGTATCTATTCTTCAGAAAATGAGTATTGGAAGCGTTTCAGATATTTCAGTATTGATATATGTAGCAAACAATCGATATTTTTGGCAACACTACATTGCACTTAGTTTATTATTTCAGATGCCTTTTTAAAAGACTACATTTGAAAAATGTATATTATATATAAAACTCAACCCGCCAAAGTGGCTAGTAGGAGTGACTGTGTTACACGCCACTGCTGAAATACACACGCATTGGGCGGGTGTTAATGTCAAGCCCTGTATACAATTAACAACATTTCTGTATGATCACCTGATGGGAGACAAAGGTAGCAGCTTCAGATGCAGCCAGTTTAGCCATGGCAGCTTCCTGGAGAACAAAGAAACACACATACAGTACATATTTATAAGATAGATTTTTAACACTGTCTTCTAGGGGGTTTCTTATGCAGTCTATGTAGTATATGCAAGTATAAACGCTCAGTTAGCACATTTACCATGAATTTTACAATAGTTTTTTTTTTTATGAGAAGACACACTAACCTTAGTAAAAGGTTTCTTTGCATCCCGCAGCATTGCAGCTCTCCAGGTGAGAAGACGAGCGCTTTCTGTGGCCAAGGCCATGTCGGCCAGTTTAAACTGAAAGAGACATTGATAGATCATCCCAGGTGAAAGATGAAAACACTCAACTTTTCCCCTTCCTTCCTTACCTGTATTGCCTGCAGTTTTCCAATCGGAGCGCCGAAAGCCGTTCTTTTATGAGCGTAATCAGCCGCACAGTCCAGCGCTGCCTGCGCGATCCCAAGAGCCTGTGCCGCGATACCAAGCCGCCCGCTGTCCAGAGTTTGCTGTTAGAGAAGCCATTAGATGTAAAGCATCTGCATTAGATCACAAGTAAACAAAGCAAAGAGAATGCAAATGTGAAAGTGCTTTATAGAGCTGCACGATTCTGGATAAACTGAGAATCACGTTTTTTTTTTTTTTTTAACAGAGATCACGATTCTCCTGCAATTCTGAACAGATAACTAAACAAAATAATCTGTAATTAACTAGAGGTTCTGACGAAATGTTAATCGCAGCAGTTTCTTTAAAATGTATAATTAATCTGATTCTGAATGAATTTTTTTTAAGGTTTTTTTTTTTTAACTGAATGATTCAATGCCTCACTCTAAAATACATCACTTGTTTTATTTGAACAAACTCTTGAATGAATGATTCAATGTCAAATAAATATTTTAACAGTCACTTGTCGTCACCTACTGGCGTAATAATGTAATTAATACAATTGTTATTTGAAGCGCTATGTTACTTTCTAAAGGGGATTTGCTCTATTTTGATCGCTTCAGGAGACATCAGTGTTTATATCCGAACTATAAACTTTTATCCCAGTTCTTCTGTGACAATATGAATATTTGTAACACAGAAATAACTGTATGGTTGAAAAGACTGTTTGTGAAGTTGTAGTACACATGACATGATACACATTTAGGAATGAAATCGCAGATCTTTCAACGATTAACCATCCAGCTCTAGTGCTTTAGTTTTATAACTTGCCTAAAATTAAATGGTTTTATTTACAGTAACTTTTAGAAGCATTTTAAGTGAGCTTGAATCATTTTTACATATAGGAGAAAAACACTGACATGACAACAGCATGTTAAAATCATACCATTGCAATTTTAAAGCCCATTCCTCGCTCTCCCAGCATGTTGCCGAGTGGGACGCGGCAGTCTTCCAGAATGATATTGGCAGTGGATGAAGCTCGAATTCCCAGTTTGTCTTCTTTCTTCCCTAAAGACAACCCCGGATGAGGCATCGGCACTAGGAAGGCACTAATTCCCTGTTTTTTTTTTTATGTAGAATAAAAAAACATGACTATGCTGAAATAATTATAAATACATTTCTTATTTGAACATTTCCCCTATTCACCCCTTGAATACCAAATCAAATCAAATGGCTATTCACATTTTTCTGAAATTTAAAAAAACATTAATTACAATTATACTGTATAATCAATCTTTTTCAAATTGGTTCATTCATCATTGCAACTAGCACCTTGTGTTTTAGGCTCTTGTCGGTTGTGGCAAAAACGACAGTGGCGGAGGCGTCCCAGCAGTTGGTTATCCAGGCTTTGGTTCCGTTCAGAATCCACTCGTCTCCCTCCTGCCGTGCCAGTGTTGATGCTGCACCTGCATCGCTGCCGTTTCCTTTATAGCAAAAAAAAAAAAAACACATCTTTAGCACAACATTTTATACCACACAAAGTTGAAATCACTGATGTTACCGTAAACACGTCAACTCTATGGATCTATAGATAGTGTCTGACATTGCACCTGTGTTTTTCAGAGCTCACGGAAATGCAGTCGTGTTTACCTGGTTCACTCAGAGCGAAACAGCCCACTTTCTCCCCCGTGGTGAAGGGCGTAATCCACTGCTTTTTCTGTTCTTCTGTGCCAAATTTCAGAATTGGACCCAGGTACAGTGACTAAAAACAAATATTTGCTAAATATATGTTGTTAGCAGTGAAGCTTAAAGGGATACTCCACTTTTTTTGGAAATAGGCTCATTTTACAACTCCCCCAGAGTTAAACTGTTGAGTTTTACCGTTTTTGAATCCATTCAGCCGATCTCCGGTTCTGGCGGTACCACTTTTAGCATAGCTTAGCATACATCATTGAAGTGGACAAGACCATTAGCATTTCTCAAAAAAAAATGACCAAAGAGTTATAAAGAGAGTACACTAAAGCACACTAAAGAGAGTAGAACATTTAAAAAAAAGCATTTCTGGGGTTTTCAGAAGCATAAGTCGTCATAGTTGGGTAAACTTCTATAGCGGTGAATGGTAGGCGAGAGCAAACATAATTTTTGTATTTGCTCTAAAAGAAAAAGAAACAGAAAAAAATCCACGATACCGTTTCAACGACTTTCCAAAAGAGGGAAAAAATATGGAGACACTGATTACAGCAGTCAGAAGAGAGAAAGGTGTCAAATTTGCCGCCACTCCCTCAGCTGTTGTATTAGAAACACCCTCACAGCAGCGGTAATTCCTTTTTTGTCTTTTACTACCACGGTAATATAGAAGTAAAGCATTATAAATGTTTTTTTGAATGAAAATATTAAAAACTTTATTAGATTTGCAGTCAGTGAAAAGAGTCCATAGGACCCCTTGAAGTAAAGGTAGATGTTTCAGCAGAATTATAAGTAGAAGTGATAGATAGATGCTACAATTGGTATGAAACTTACGTCTTGAGCATTAAAAAAGTGTGTTCTATGTAGTATGAATGTGTATAGTATGAGTGAAATTCGGACGTACTACATCCACCATGTTGTCATTATCATGTGACCTACAGTATCAGTTGCGTCACTTCACTGCCATTCATAAATCCTCTCCCGTGGCCTCATGGGATAATAAAGTGTCTATTTAAGAATCTTGGCGGAAGTAGTAGGTCATCCAGGTACTTTTAGCCATGTATTCGAACAAGCTACTCAGTTTTTCAGACACTTTATAGTAGGGCTGTCACTTTTGTGAAAAAATCCTGTTCGATTTTTGAGACGTAAGTGCTCATTGAATCGATTGTAAAATCGATTTTCCATGTCTAAAGACGTTTCCATTTTCAACACCAAATATAGGCAAATCCACGGACACCTAACAGGCATTAGGATGAACGTAAAGAGGGCGCTTGAGACGCACAAGTCAGCAATATTTCTGATGATTTATTGGCGTGAAGTTTCGTGCTCAATGACAAACAGGAGCGCAACATTCAGGAATTGAGATTAACACCCTCAACCCGCCAAATGCGGGTAAAAATGAACTTTGGCGGGAAACGCTGTCAAATCACGAGCCAATCCGGCGTGCTTCTGTGTTTACTCACTTTGCTGGGGAAGTTCATGTAAGCCAAATGTGCACGGATTCAGCACAAATCCTCAACTTGTGAGTCCTCATGATATATTAAATACAGCGTATTGGACAGAATCTGCTCATTTCTGGCTTACTTGAATACACACGTCAAATAACGGCGCTTGTTCACTTGCATTGAAGTAATAGTGAATATTAAAAAGCATTTGGTTAACAGAAAAGACATTGTTATTTTCCAACACGCTTCACGTTCTGTGTCCTGTATTGATCTGTCCACCTAAAACACTTTTTTTTTTCTTTTTTTTTTAAGGTCGTTAAAATCGATTCCCTATTTCCGTTTTCGAAACTTGTGTTGGTTGGTCCGATCGATTGTGCAATCGATTTTCGAAACTAAAGTGACAGCCCTACTTTATAGTAGGGAAGAATGTGTCTGGTTTTGGACGTAGTAAAAGGCGACTCACATTATTCACACTGACGATTACTCCGGTCGAGGCACATCCTCTGCTGAGCTCCTCCACAGCGAGACAGTACGCGAGATAATCCATCCCAGCTCCACCCAGACTCTCTGGCACCTCTACAGCCATGACACCCATCGCTCCCAGTTCTTGAACCTACACCGGTCAAAATCAACCACAATCATCCTCATATGCTCAAATCAAGAGGCAATGACTATTGTAGAATGTGGAGCTCCATGGCGGAGGTTTCTTTTACCTGCTTGGCTGGGAACATGTGATCTTTGTCCAGCTGGGCAGCAATGGGCGCAAGTTCCTTTTGGGCGTAGTCCCTACACGTCTGCCTCATCATCTGGTGCAGCTCTGGCAGCTCCGCCAACTGGGTCAAACAGCGAACACCATGGCCTACCGCCATGCCTAGAGCTGATGGATAAAGAAAGGGGGATGATATCAGCATGTATCATTTTTAAATGAACAATGATAAAACATCTTAAGAGAGCAATTAATGCTACATGGATTATCTTGCATCCACCTTATTTTGCAATGCAGAAATAAGATATTTTCTGTAAAGTTTTGTGGATTTCTGCTTCATTAGCCACTATAGGTATATATATATATATATATATATATATATATATATATATATATGAGGCAAGGGAGTCAGTGCCTCAAAAAAAATGGATGGGAAAATTATCCAAAACAAGGCAAATATTACAAAATGTGACATTAGCTTGGTGAAATTAAAGATACATGTGTCTGTGACCAGTGTTTACCAAGCTTGATGACTTATGATCCGAAAATAATTTGACTATTAAAAAGAACAGCTGAACATCAGTTCACAAATAAAATATATTGTTTAAATTGTTACAGCCTTTAGTTATTATTTTGGATTAAGTGTAAAACTGCTTAAAACACTAACTTGAGGAGAAATATACTTGGTTTTAATAAATAGAACACTGATAAAAAAATGTTATGTAAACCTCCCAAATAGAATTGTATTTTTTATGTAATGTAAGCTAATATTTAACCAGGAAAATGCAACAACATTAAGTGTAACTGGGACATGTATTTATATTTGATTTATAAAAAAAAAACTGTGAGGACTTTGCCGCCTCATGTCAGAACACACTGCACGCACGCCACTGTATATAATTATGCGAATGAAATAAAAGTTTACGCGCATGCGCAGAACCTGTAGAATAAAAGTAGGTGAAAGATCACGGAGATCACTGTCTATAATGTTAAACGAGCTTTAAAGTGTATTGTTGTGCTTGTGTACGTGGTTAAATCCTTTCATATAACAAATCGAAGTGCACAATATGTGATTTAAAAAAAAAATAATAATTTACCTGGACCCAGAGTGACATTTGTTATGAAATTTAAATTGAAACAGTCAGCTGTCAGGGTAAAAATTAAATCCATAAATGACAATAACCATCCAAAATAACACAAACACAGAAAAATAACATTTCATATATAATATAAAAGTCTTCATGCCTTATCATGGAGAAGCCATTTCAAGCTAATTCTAATAAGGTAGCAGCTAAGCACATGATGTTCTGATTCTATTCAATGACTAGTAAGTCCTAGCCGAAACAGCGTCATATACAGTATACAGGAATCATTCTATGTTAATATTTATTCAGTTTCCAAAAGAGATTCAGACAGTCAGATGTTTGTGCACTTTGATGTGCTTAGAATCATTCTGCACTGCTCCCTTTAATGAGCAACTGCAAATGCATCCAGCGGTATATTACATGCAGACAAAGTCGCTCATGAGCTGTGATGACACTGGTGTAAACATGCAGTAATAATCACCAGTAACTCTACTGACCTCTCCGTGCTTTGAAAAGCGCCGCCATCTTGGCTCTAATAGGTCTGCTTTCGTAACAGCAAACAGGAAGCTGTTTGTGAGCGGACGTATCATGTGATCATGACGTTACGCCGATGTTATTATTATAAGTTTAAAATAATTTTTTATTTCATATTATTTTATTAATGTATATGCATTCAAAATGTGTAAGTAAATTAAGTTTCCAAAGCAGTGAAATCCTAGTAAAATATTGCAACACTAATGCATAATAATCATGCATTTGACTAAATTATTTAATTGAGTTTAAATTCAATTTAAATTTTACATGATCATTTTATTTATTTATATTTATAAGAACTAAGTAAAACAAGTTTCACTCTTTATTATGATAAAGCGGTGAAATGTAAAGCAAGATACATTTCAATGAAAAAGCGGCATATATTGCAATACTAAAGACATTAGACTAAATTTGTGCAAATTGCAGTATTTACATGGCACTTCAACTTATCATGATTTGAGTTTACATTCATTTATAATATTTAAATTTACATAATAATGTTAATTTATTTAATTTTAAATGTCTAAATAAAATAAAATATTTCTAAAATGTTTTAAATAAACACATATTTGATTTATTATTTAAATATATATACATTTAGAACATATTATTAACCCTATATTATATTTGAATGATGGAATATTTTTTCCATGAGATTTTGTTTGTTTGTTTTTACACAAAATAACAATAAAACAGATTTTGAATATTAACATTTCCCCTAAGAAATAGATTTTTTAGCCTAATGAATTGTGTATTTTGTATTGCGTTCTTTAATGTTACTGATTAGACAAGTGAAGTGGCAATGAAGACAAGTCAGCTTTTCTTGTTTTTCCAAAACATGTTTATTATTGGCATCATAAAAAGTCAGTTCGATGTCCTGGACCATTTGAATGAATCTGTTCTGGGGTGGGAGAAGTCCGAGAAAAGGGGGAGGTACGGGGATAAAAAGTGCCGTGAGAAGGCTAGTTGCTATGCTGCAAGAGCGCAGCGAGGTGAGTTCACTGTTTAGCGGCGGTCAGATTGAAGCAGCCGCGCTGGTGGAACTGCATGTCCCTCACACGGCGCATGGACTGAATCTGAGGCTGGAAGGCGCAAAACTCGTTGTAGTGTCTGTAGTCTCCGCACTCAAACAGATACTGGTATCCTCTGTAGCCGGGGTACTGGTATCCCACCCAACTTTAAAAAGAAGACGAGAGTCATTCAGAATGTGTGAAAGATGGGATATTATTGCTGTTTGGTTAGTTTTGATGTGTTACTCACGCTCCGCCGGGGACCCTCACGCTGCCCACTCTGTCGCAGAAGCCATGCGCCCACAGGGTTGGCACGTCATCCTCCTGGATCTCCATCTTGTTGCCCTTGAAGTCGGACAGCTCAAACAAGCAGATCTTGTGCTCCATGGGGTCCTGTAGGGATCATGACCTATTAGAAGCATGCATTTGAAATCAGTTAGTGTAAAGGAGCAGTTGCAAAGTGTCCTACCATGCGGATGGGTCTGATGGACATGAGACAATCACTGCGGTAGCTGTTTGACCAGGTGTCCCAGCGAGGATACTCGCCCTTCTCCAGGATGAACATCTCGCCACGGAAGTTAGTCTGCTCGAAGGCAACAAAGCTGAAGACATGCACATCATGGACAGATGTGTACCAGACAGTGGATGAGGGGGGGGAAAAGGGATGACAGCATGAGTTTGGAGGGGAAAGGATGGTACCAACTAAATAAACTTGGTATCTCAATGATCCTAAAATAACTCTGATTTATGCTTTTCTCATCCACTTTAGACACAATCCATTGGTCAGTGACTTACGGGCCACACTCGACAATGATACTGCGGACTCTGTCCATTCCTTGTTCACAAACGTTCATGCACTCCTTCTGGACCTCCATCATCTTGCCCTGGAAGTTCTCCTGGTCGTACAGGAAGATCTGCAAGAGGAGAAGATGTAGACCATGAGCAGGTATCCCACTTACTTTTTTAATTTTACTATTGACTTCATGGATAGTCTCTAATCATCTTTTTGCAGCGAACCTTTTTGGGAACCATCTTAAAAGAACCATTTTTCTTAGTGTGCAGAACATTTAAATAATCTTAAGAACCTTTTTGCACTATAAAGTTTCCATGGAGGCTAAAGGTTCTAAATGGAACTTTCTATGCAAATAAAGAACTTTTATTTTTAAGACTGCTGCAGAATCCTTTTGATTCCACAAAGAACGGTTCTTAAAAGAACATTTTAACAATCTAAAGAATCATTTTTTGGAATGATATTAAAGGGTCTTCATGGAACCATAGATTTTTAAGAGTGTAGGTTTCATGGTAATCCCAACATTACTTAAATGTCAGTAGGTGGTTTGTCTGCCCAAATCCAGTCCTTCAAACCAGCTGAAACGCAGATACTTACTTTGTAGTTCCCCATGAGTCCGGGGTCTCCGGTCTTGGGGGCCTTGCTGGTGGCGGCAGGGGCGGGAGCTCCCTTGTCCTTGGCATCAATGCCCTGGTTGGAGGCGGACTTGGTGGTCTGAGACATGGTGAAGGGGTTTAAGAACGTCTGTGGGAGAAAGAGCAAAGGGTTGGAAAGGTCATGAGGCTTGAAATTGGTGCACATACTCCAGAATATCCATCAGGGCTGGTGTTGTGGGACAGGGCTTGAATGTTAGGGATGGTAGGGTTTGGGCTCTGCATTTAAAATGGCTGCTTTCAATCCCACAAAAACCAAAACAGAAAAATAAGTGAATCCAGGGCAATTCCCTACGCTACATCCATGAGATAATAGTGAAGGGACTCCCAGCTGTAGCTGTATCCACTTGACCTGGGCTCTTACCTGCTTGAGTACAGCTGTGCTGGGATGGCTGGCTCGTGCTGGCCCCCTCTGACCAGTGCTCTAACTTTTATACCCTGGCAAGGGGAGTACAGAGGCGCTCGGCGTACAATAGAAACACGTCGTCATCAGAGTTTGCCCGTGCCAAAGCCGCAGGGTCATCGCATAGCCCAGAAGGCTCTCCCCGCAGCGCCTGTAAGCATTTTACTGTCAATGGAAAGCCCTGACAATAGCACTTTCCCCTTTAGCCTGCACTCTATGCTATAGGCTACATATGGACGAAACGTATACACACAGGTCAGAGGTCACGTGATGCTAATCCACTCTACTCTGCTCTCTGACTCTCTGGAGTATATCTGATGTGATGTTTGCATCAGAGTTACACTCTTATTTCAAATGCAACTATGTGGAGAACAAAAAAATTGACATATAAGTAAATATAATAATATGAAATTTATTTAAATTGTAAGTACAATTATTATTTTCATATTTTTCATTGATTTTGTTGTATAAATATATATAGATATATAAAACAAAATATGAAAATAATAATTGTGGCATACTATTGTCCATAAGAAAAGAATCGTCTATATACCATATTGATAAATACAAGATCTATATACCAGTTTGAAAATGTAATATTAAGCCTAAAAGAAACAATAAGAAACTGAATGATTTGGGTTGGGTATCATTGTGTTTCGGATGATTTCCTAGGATTAATATTACATGTTAAATGGCATTTTTAAATCATGCCTGTGTCTTTAAATGTAGTATATGTGTTAGCAGAGGCAGAGTGAGCTTGTTATGCAACTGAAGGATTCCACATGGACTTCCACAGAATCTCACTGGCACTCTTTGAACCTGCGCTGTGAGATTTACGGCTACAATCTTCTGAAATGAATGCTGCAATAGCCCTGTAACAACTGCAATATCTCTCCTTACTGACTCACTGAATGATTAGAAATAACCTTTGAAAAAAATATGGAGCAGCCTACCAACCTTAACGTGATTTAGCTTTATGGCTTTTACTGTTTTTATCTATCTTCATTTATATACTGGTAGTAAATGTTGTTGTTTTCTGACATGAACTTGAGCTGCATTTTTGAAATGTGATATACACAAATAAAAAGTTTTTCATTAGAGTTGTTTTGTCACAGTCACATTTTTTGTTTAATTTGACATTTTTGCAATATATTTGCAATGATTTATTTGCAATGATTAAATGCCAGAATTCTGTGTTTTACTGATAAAAACAACAAATAATCCAGAGTGGTTCAATTATTTTTGTCAGGTTTTCCCTATGAGACTATATGGAAATGCCAGTTCTGAATTATATAAATAATAACAAGTATGATGACAATAAATAGAGAAATGTGACAAATAATATTGCAATACCAATCGTTCTAAAGCATGGGTTTTTTATTCAGCAAGGATGCATTAAATTGATCAATAGTGCAGTAAAGACATTTATAATGTTACAAAAGGTTTATATTTCAAATGAATGCTGTATTAAGCTGCACAACTGTTTTTAACATCAGAATAAGAAATGTTTCTTGAGCCGCAAATCTCCATATCAGAATGATTTCTGAAGGATCGTGCGACACTGAAGACTGCAGAAAATTCAGCTTTGATCACAGGAATAAATTACATTTTAAAATATATTTAAATAGAAAATAATTATAATAAATTGTAATAATATTTCACAATATTCAGCATTTTTGATCAAATAAATGCAGGCTTGGTGAGCATAAGAGAATTATAACATTAAAAAGACATTAAAAAATCTTACCGACACCAATTTTTTTAGGGTAATTTGCAAGTGAACATGCAAAGCTTTTGTAAAATGCATTAGATTTCTATTTTTCATCGATTCAAATCTAGAATATGTAAGAGGATTAATACATAATCATCTTCAGCATGTTTAATTTTTCAATGTTTTTTTTTAAAGTGTGTAAATAGCTTTTCCCCCCACTTTTTCAACCATGTGAAACTATTAAAAACCATAGGAACCTAAATTTATTTCTTCCCTCCACATATTCAAAGGATATCTATATGTTTATATTATTTATATTTGCCAAATTATTCTAGTGCACAAAACAAGGGGCATTTTGAAACATTATTTTTGCATCGTTGCTTACAGCACACTGCAAACATTTTAAATAATTGGATTTCTTTTATTACTGTAAGTGCCTGACATCTTCATAGCATAACTGTAGACATGCAGTGACCTCCCCTGCCATCAGTCGTTCTTTTTAACGCATTCACCAAGCCAAAACGAGAGCATCATAATTGAACGAGACCAAGACCACCGCATCTCTCCCTGAGCATGACGCCGTCTCAGATCCGTATGATCTGTATGTGCTTGTGACAGGTCTGGGTGTCCAGGCCTGGGCGCAGAGATTGGCCCGGCGGGGATAGTGTGGCGTTTGCACTTCTCCAGCTGTATAGATTTAACCCCTCCTTTGTCACCTGGACAATGGCAGGCCCCTCCCTCGCTGCTGAGCCGGGGCTTTTACTGGGCCCTTTGCCAGGGGAGGCTTTAAAAGGGTAGATGCACATGCCCAGCTTTCACTCTCACATCAGGACGTCCCAAGGGCATCGAAGCGAGGTGAGTTCTTCTCCGCTACGGGCCCGTTGTCTGTCCCCCACCTCCCTCATACGTTCACACCGCCACAGGCCTCGGCTTCTTTTAGAGAGGCTTTCCTCTCATTTGCTCCGATAACTAGAGAATGACTCAGTCAGTTTAGTCACATAGTCAACTTCTGCTTATGCGAAATCTCATTTAGCTGCTCATCTGCATTCTGAGCATGTTTTGTAGTTTTGAGATATGATTTTGGCATTTGTTTGACTTTAGTGTAGGTTAATCTGCTAATTTGAAGTGCTTGTACAAACTTGCTCTTTGTTTTCTAGCAGACGAGATGACTCACCATTGCACCAAGTTCTCTGGCCATTGGAAGGTACGCTTGACATAGTGCTGTCACCCATCAGGATCTGCAAAACAAGATTTCCTTTTCCAAAGAATCATAAACAAGTCCGAATAGATTGCATAATGATCGCAAATGCTCAAGGAATGCTGTTGTCTGGAAGGTTCTGCTGTAATTCGCCAGTATAATTCTTGATATGCAACCACTGGTGTTGAACTTTTATAGTAGTTCACATTCCATTTGGTCTTTTCCCCAACATGCAAGTCTTAATTGTGCCCTTGAAATCTTTAAAGATTTCCCAACCTCTGTCTTTCAGATCATCGTGTACGACGAGGAGTGCTTCCAGGGCCGTCACCATGAGTTCACCTCAGAGTGCTGCAATGTCATGGAGTTCGGTTTCGAGTCCGTGCGCTCATTGAGAGTGGAGAGCGGAGCGTGAGTGTTTTCTCCAAAGACTTTGTTTCATAGTTCCAGAGGTTTGTGCCAATTGTTTAGACTAACTGTGACTCCGGATCTGGGAAGAAGGATCACCCAAACCATGATTTGACCCTTCACACACACGAAAAACAGCTCGCTTTGGGGGTTTTTTCTGAAGAAAATGCGAGTGGTATCCGTGCAGAACTCACTGTTATGATGCTGGAGAGTTGTAGGTGGTTGCCAATGCGTTGCTATGCATTTGCTAATATTTGTTGTAAATAGTTCTACGCATGTCGAGGTATTCTATAGGTTGCTAGGGAGGTTTGCTACCATATTCTCAGTGGTTTCTCAGTGGTCAAAAAAGCCCAATTCTCTAAATTTGGCTCAGGTCTCGCCCTTAAAGTAAGTCTGCTTATCATTCATGTTGTATAACAAACAGTGCTAGTTAAGTGCCAGAAGTTTAATATCTAAAGTTAATGGTTTGTTAAAATCGGTAATAGTGATTCTTGGTCAGCAGGGGTTTGTTTCACAACCGTGTCCTTATTTCATGTGGCATTTTTTTTGAGCAGAGAGGTCACTTTAGAAGTTTTGATGTACAAGGACAGTCTGAAACGAAATGTTCATTGGCCTATCCATGTACTGATGCCACAAGTGTTATTTTACACCGATGACGATGTGAATAGAAAACATTTTTGACTTTGGGCTTGTTTGGCCTCTGAAAAAAGTTTTTTTTTGTAAGAAATCTTTGCAAGCTTCTCTCCTTGTTGAATTTTAGCGCACAGAAAAAAAGAAAAGAAAAAAAAACTTCTCAAAGATCATTGGACAATGTTTTACAAGAAAATGCCATGACAGGCTTCTATTTCAAAATATCATGTTTAATTTGCATTCGCTTTTATTTTTATATTTAAAATTTTCACACAGTTTTAGTAAGTGTGTTATGTGCTTTCACCATTTTTCTTAGTCCTTTGATATTTCTATTAAGCCTTACATTTTTCCAGATTTAGTTACTTTAATACTTCAACCTAAACCAAGGCAGCATTTCTATTTTTTTTCATATAATATGCATAGCCTATATGTATTTACAATTTTAGCTTTATTTTAGTTAACGAACAGTATTTCTAATAGTTTTAGTTAACGGTAACACTTTATTTTACAGTGTCATTGTTACATATGTTACAGTTAATCTAGTTACTATAACTATAAATTATGCATAATTACATGCAACTAACCCTAAACCAAACCCTAACCCTATAGTATAGTAAGCTGAGTAATTACTTAATATTACTCAGCACTTAAATGTATAATTATTAGACACCTTTAAATAAAGTGTAACCTAAGCCATAACACCACTGTGGTCCACAAGTTCTGCCAAAGCTCCTGTTTTCACCGTGCGTTTCTCTTCAGGTGGGTGGGCTACGAGCACGGCTCTTACCAGGGTCAGCAGTTTGTGCTGGAGCGTGGAGAGTACCCTCAGTGCGATGCCTTCGGGGGAAGCAATGCTTACCACATCGAGAGAATGACCTCCTTTAGACCCATTTCCTGTGCTGTAAGTTCACTTAAACCATGACCCAACCCGCCATTTTGCATGGGTTTTCTATAACAATAATATCCACAATGATTGGAATTACTTCATATTGCAACCATCGTTTTGAGTATTGCATTAAGAAGAAAAAAAATGCTCCATGTCATTATGTTTGATATGATTGTACCCAGAACCACAGGGAGTGCAGAATGACTATCTACGAGATGGAGAACTTCCTGGGCCGCAAGGGAGAACTCAGTGACGATTACCCTTCTCTTCAGGCAATGGGATGGTGCAACAACGAAGTGGGTTCTCTGCGTGTTCAGTCCGGAGCGTGAGTATCTGCATGGCTTCTTCTATTTTCCCCCCTCAATGCTTCCATTTCATGCTTTGTTTGTTCACCGCTATCTATTCTTCGCTCTTCATGCGACAGGTTTGTGTGCTACCAGTTCCCTGGTTATCGTGGATACCAGTATATCATGGAGTGCGACCGCCACTGTGGGGAGTACAAACAGTTCAAGGAGTTCGGCTCCCATTCCCAGACCCCTCAGATCCAGTCCATCCGCCGTATCCAGCAGTAACGGATTTCTCCTTGACCCTCTCCTTGCAAAAACTCTCATGCCCCTTTCTGCCCGATGCTAAATAAACTGTCTTTCTTAAACCTCACTGACCTCCTGTTATAGATCTGTGTAAAAAAACAGTAGAGTGCATTTACTGAAACCTCAAAGCAACAGTGAGGCTTTTTGGACACTTAAAAATAATAATACATGGTGTGCATTTTATTACAAATTGTTTGAAACTGGTTTTGTGAAGAATGAAGAATGCATAATAGTCTCTGTGCCTTTAATCATGGAGGGAAATAAAATGCACTTTCACCCTTTTCCCGCCAGATGGAGCAATAAACCTACAAGCCAAATGATTACAAATATGGGAGGCATGCAATAAAAAATAATCAGGTTTAATGAGAAACCAAATATATTTAGCACGAAAACAGTCCATTACATGGCTTAACTTGTACCTTAAAATTACTTTTGTTGAAATGCCATTGTTTGTCAGATTAAATCATATGACCAGGAATTGAAATAAGAAACCCAAACAAAAAAAAAAAAAAAAAACAGTTTTTTGTGTTGATAAAAGAGGTGGGATGCGCTTACACAACGATTTTATTTAGATAACATGGCGGAGCCAGCGAAGACACCAGACTTTCCTACTATGATGTAGCCATGGGTTATGAATATTAATTACGTAATGTGACGTGCGTCTAGTAGGCCCATCTGATTTGCTGAAAGTTGCGTGGGCGCTATTCAGACAGCGAATTAAAAAGTCCTTTTATGGAGAAGGCTTGACTTATGAATATTAATGAAATACCGTTAATGGGCGCTTCAGGAAGGTTACTAAGCAACGTCAGCAGAATCTATTTAATATGCATAACTCAAGCCTTCGCCGTAGTAGGCTTTGAAGTTTCGCTTGCTTCGTTTTTTTATTAAATTTTTTGCGTGCTTTCGCTTTTATTTAAAGAGAGAGTAGCTAGGCTATACATTGCGTAAATTAAGAGTCGAGAGAAATGTAAAAAAAGAGAAACAAAACAAAATGTATTGAAACAACAGTTCTGACATAGCCTATATTTCAGTTAAAAGCCATGATAAAATGTAAATAAAATCAAACTGAATAGAGATTCAAGACTATATATACAGCCCACAGTCTACTATTGACCCTTTTGCGTTTCAACGGTCATCAACATCGTAAATCCTGCAAAGTTTTTATTTTATTTTAAGTTTAAAAAACAAATGTAAAATGTATGTAGGTTTATAACACTATACTTTGTATTTTATTAAATTTGCATCAAATTACAAGAAACTAGCTATTGACCCTTTTCACATTTACGGGTTTCTCAGAAGCGGAAGTCATCATAGTTTGGTAAACTTCCATAGCGGTGAATGAGAAAGTACATTAAATATATATATTTTTTGTTGTGTTCCTTTTGTCATTTGCTTAAATACCAAAAGAAAAACTCCACAATAGTATTTTCACAACTTACAAAAGAGCAAAAATTAGAGAGAGATTGATAACGGCAGTCAGAAGAGAGAAAGATGTCCACTTTTTGCTGTCCATCACACCCATAGCCGCTGTGTTAGAAACACCCTCACAGCAGCTTTAACACGTTTTTGGTAATTTGATACAAAGTATAGTGATATAAATGTAGCCTACATACATTTTTAAAAAATAAAAATGAAAAAATATATATTTTAAAACAACTTGCTGATTTACGGTGCTCATGACCGTTAAAACGAGTCATCACAGTCTGTGAAAAAGGGTCAGTTGGGCAATTTCGCATCCTTCTTCACTGGTATTCAGCTACGCCTCGTTCCAGTTCCAGTTCCGTGTTTTGCAACACCAGCGCCGGGTTTTGCGTCGAACCGGCCGCTGGGAGGAAGTGCAGCTCTCAGAAGAGCCTGAATTTCACTTCACGACGCGCCGTGGGGCTCAGCTCACACACAAGCACTAAAACTAGAAAATAGTCGTATATTCCCATCTGGATTAACCTCAAGAGGAACTCTTTCCCGGAGGGTCTGAGTGGAATCGGACTGGAGTGTTTTATGTGGACGAATATTGTGGTTTTGTTGAGCGATGTCGGAAGAGATGAAGACTTGGATCTGCGACCCAAACACGGATGGAAAAGAAAAGAGTGGTTTCTTTCGGCAGTAACATCGAAAATTCAAAATCAGATCTCGTTTGGAGGAAAGTACATTTAAAACCCCAGAACGAAGCGTATTGGGGTTAAAAGTCACGTCGTGTTGTTGTTGTTGTTCTTTGGCGAAACTAGTAGTTTCGTCCATATAAGCTTGAGTTTGAGACGCACAAGATCTCGCGCAGAGATTTCAGGGTGAGCTCTATATTTTTGTGTTTTTATTTACAAGAAACGAAAAAAGCACAGTAGCTGTGTTTTCTATATATATCCCTGCCTTGCTGTTTCATCGGACCACGTTTTGTGACACCATCGCGACTTTTTTTTTTTTTTTTTTTTTAGAAAAAGGAAACTCGGATTGGTTTCGTTCACATTTGCTTATTTCCTTTTCTAGCGCCCCCCTCTCATCTGTAGGTTACAGAGTAGAGCAACATCTCAGCCGTTCTTGCTCTCATTATATAAATAAATTGACGAGCAAGCAAATCCAGTTAAGGAGGAAAAACTGTCTGCATTGAACCGCACAAGGCAATGGACTTGCCACATCAAAACACAACTAGTTTAATTTTGTCTCTTTAATTGGCTTGTGAGATCAAGACAACCAGCCTTGGATCAGCCAGAGGAGTGACAGGCAGATCTCAACCATCGTACTACAAAAATGGGGATTTGTATGTGATATTACCAGGATATTTACATGCATATGCTGTTTAGATCTTGAATGCTTTTAGTCTCGCATTTGTGGATATTCAGGAAACAATCCAGCCCGTGTCGCACCGATAGCCATTATTTATGTTTCTCTAACCATTGGGCTTCAGCTTTCCACCATCTTTACGCCTTTTAAGAAGAGGAGGATACATATTACCCTTATTATATGCGATCCGTTTGTTTGCTGTCAGCTGGTAAATGTGATCAAACAGGGAAATATTGGCGTCCATTTTCATTCCTTTCATTCCTTATCCGTTTTCGGAGCGCGCTGGCTTGCTCATTTTAACACCCTAATGATATCGTCTAGTCCGCTCGTTTACGACTTATTTTCTATATCTTGTTGGTTTTAACCGGATTGCATGGTCGTTTTGATTAGAGGATCATCTTGGGGATTGATTTCATATGACACTGACGGGCCAGCTTGTATGTATTTGTAGTTAACCCGCTACCGCCGTTATTTCCATCCATCTGAATGGACGGTTGCTCAAATTAACTTGCATGTCATTTTTTTAACGTCGTTATACCGGCAGGTGGGTTGTTCGCGTTAAACTCCCCCAAAGGATGAGTGCTGGATGGGGGCATCTGCAGGCTAGAATCGCTTAATCGATATTATCGTTATCACCATCTAGAATTATTACTGGAGATGATGCCATACACATATTTTCTTCATCTTTGAAACAAGAAGCCATTTCTGCAATTCCAGTGGACCTGAGGGTGACGTTGCTTCATAGATAAGCACCCTATAGATTTTCCACTCAGAGAGTGGATTTTTTTTTCTTCTGTTTTTTTTTTTTTGTGTGTGTGTGTGTATTTTCAGCCACGATGGTTTATTTCTGAGAGCATTTTTGTGGTTTGGAAACACGATAATTAAACAACTGGGGCTGGAATAGATGTTCGCGCCTCTCTCGCGCATCATCATCCTCATCATCACCACCACAGCTCCCGCGCTCGTCTCGTGCTGTTGATTCCGCCCGCGCGCGAGCGCGCAACATCATCGTTCCCTCACGTTCTCCCTCACTGCTGGTTCTGGTACCGTTAGCGAGTCGGTTCGACCCAGAGGGCTCGAAGATGGCGGACCTCGAAGCGGTTCTCGCCGATGTCAGTTACCTGATGGCGATGGAGAAGAGCAAATCTACTCCAGCGGCCCGGGCGAGCAAGAAAATCATCCTTCCCGAACCCAGGTAAGCGCAACGAGTCTGTCTGACAGTTAATTCATGCACAAGATATTATAATATTTTATCGTGAAGAGGTGGGTTGACGTGTCAACATATTGGGTTATTAATTTCCCCTGTATTTTGACTGAATATTCGTGTAGTTTGACGTTAAATAAGCGTTAGAAATTTTCTGTCACCATTTAGTAATGGCCTCTCTTGTACACATAGGGTTTGGTGTTTACTTATTGCTTTCGCTTACAAAAAAGTACCATGGTATTGTCGGACAAGCTACTCGTTTATTTGTAGATATACTTTATTAATACCATATTATTTAATTACTTTAGAATGCCAAGTAAAAACGATGGTATGAATAGTATAATTAGGCCTGTTCTGAGACCAGCACTTTACCATGGTAACACCACAGTAAGCGTTTTTCTAAGCGTTGGCAGGTAACGCTGGCTCAATCCTAATTATTGGGGTTTTCTTGTGTTAAAAAGCCTGTCACACATTGTGTGCTGTGTTTAGTGTTTTTGAGGTTGTTCAGCAGTTACTGAGGCCTGTTGTGAAAATTCCCCCGTGTGAATCAATGGTTCTTATCACCTGTAGATTTGCACCAGGTTGAGGGTGATATTCACTGTAAACAGGTCGAAATTCTGACATTGGCTTCACATTTGGACTTGCATACTCAAGGCATACTCATGTTTTTTTGTGTGACTGTTTTAAATTGTTATACCTTGGAAACGTAAAAGATTACATTATCTATCTATTGTAAGGGAGTTAAATGTTCAGATGATGAATGTTTCTCATATCTCGTACCAGTTAACATTCAGTCTGCTAATATTTTCCATTTGATTAATCTAACAAATAACCCACAGATTATTGAATTATTTGATGTACATAAACCACTAGGCTAGGCATTCAACAACACTTGCCCCACAGGCCCTGTTTACAGCTGGTATTAAGATGCATATTGGTCAATCGTATCACAAGCAGACGTCACTAAATACAGGTGTAAACGGGGTGTAGAACGTTTTGAGCTTATCTACTTTCGACCACTTCCAGAGGTAGTCGAAAACGCATTCGACTGGATTGCTTTCGTATTGTAAACGCTCACGTGGTCGAATGTGTTCAAACAGCCTCAAAAGACCACCAAATCTCGGCCTACTGACCTAAAGCACAAACATTATGTGAAGCGCCGAGTTTGGTTCGAAGATGAAAAATGTAACCCTGGACAATCAGGGCTCCAAGCTGTGACCCTTTTTCCTTCTGGTGCGACTACATTTTGTTAGAGGTCGCACTGGTGCCACCACCATGTTGCCCAAATGGTAAGAGCTGCCATTTTTGTTATAATGAACATAAAATGGCGAAACGAAACCGCGCTACTAGGTTGAGCTGCGCTACATGGACCGTTTATCAGCTCAGAGAAGTAATAGACAGCGCAGCGTGAGCTCAAACAGGTTTACCCGCGCAGACCAATCTTTGATCACACGACAGCGCTTGGAGATCAAGTGAGAAAGTGCTGTTTTTCCAGCACTTCAAAGCTCTAAATATCATCCAATTTTAATGTTACTCCTAATGTGATGATTTGTAAAACTTAACATTATAAAAAAAAACGAACACTTCGTGGCAAACAAACACTTTTTACAATCAAAAAACATGAAATTACAACTATAAACAGTAGATGGCGGCAGAGGAGCAATTTTTGACTGAGCCATTTCCACTCCCTAATATATGTAAAAAGTAGGAAATCACAAAAGTCTCATTAAAGCAATTAAAGAGCGCTCCTTTTATAATCACTGAAGCTGACAGTCAGTTCAGTATGATACTCTAAAAGAAAAATGGCACATTTAATAAGAGTGGAATATTTAGCCACTGGTTTTTGCACATTACTGTTCTTAATAAAAGTTCATTTTATCTGCATCGCAATTCAAGCTCAGCGCTTTACTGGCAAATTTCCAATAAACAAACAAGTAATATTATTAGTAACTGCTCTTATTAATGCAAAAAAAATAAAATAATTATGATTAAATTAACTTTGACCACCAAATCAGGTGCTGACGCCACCATCTGTAGAACTTGGTCAGGCGGCTGTCAACAGAAACGAAAGCTCATTCTCTCCGTATGTTTTTCCATCGTTTCCAGGTGCGCTCATCTATAAATTGTAAAATAAACCCTGCCCTCGAAGAATTCAGGACAGAAGTGGTTGAAAATGGACAAAACAGATGGATTAAAATACCATGTGTTCACTTGGGATCCCATCGACCAAAACGCATCTTAATACCAGGTGTAAACAGGGCCTTAGAAAGCGAATACATTAACCAGATGGTTACTTTGGCGTCTTTTTAGAAATACTAAAATAGACTAGATAGACCTAGTATATTTTTAGTTACGGCCTTTGTTGGAGTTGATTGTACCTGTTCTCTCGGATATCATGCGAGAAGTCCATTGTATATATTGGATTTTTTTTATTGCCACTGTCCGAAAACCGTAAAAGTGATAAATTGGTTATGCCGTCACTTTTTATGTAGTTATTTGGCCGTTTACAACTCTGTCGGGAGACTGAACAGTGAACACTGTAAATGTTGTTTAAACCTGCTTTTGGTAACAAACCGAGACCAAATCAAAAGGAAATGGTATTTCAGATTTCATAGTTTGCTCATCTCATGGCATCACTATGGTGATATAACTGTCAGTTTACAATGTAAAGCCTGTAGTTCAACACAAAGGTTTTATTGTACAGTTTACATGAACGTGTCTCAATATAGACTCTGCATCCGTGGAATTGCAGTAGTTGGAATTTCTTTTAAAGTTTATATAACTCTTAAAAGTGATTACATTAGTGATCTCTCAGTGTAGCTCAGGGCTCAACACTAAGGATTTTTTCAGCTGGGTTCAAATTTGTGGCCCCACCCCAAAAGTCAGCATATGGTTATCATGTTGATATTGTTTCACCTGTTAAAAATAACAACAATATCCAAAGAAATATCCAGAGAAAGTTTCTTACCGTGCTATGTGTTTTCTGTTCTTAAACCCATCTCCTTCAACGGAAATTAAAGAAAGCATATCTCTAATTTTGCTGTTAGATAAGTTATCTTCTCGGCTCACTTGAAGAGCAGGAGAACTGAATGGTTTGAAATCGCTTGAATGTTTAAATTGGCAAGACTTAAAAATACGTGCAAATGATAAACTTAAGTGAAAGTCTTGTATCGCTACAGTTTGTGTAGCTCGCTACAATTTGATCTGATGATCTGTGTGGTTTAAATGACACATTTAACCAACGTGTTATAGTGCATAAATGTTTCTGGAAATTTCCTGAATTATGAGCGCTAAACCTGCAGGAATTAGTCAAATTATGCACAATACCTGACCCGCAATCCCCTGCTGAAATTCAGGCCCTGATGGTTATGATAATAATTATGTATTATTATTTATTATTGGTATTATATTCAAGTTGTTTGGCTTCCTAAAAAACACCAGTGTGAAATGTGAGTGTGATGTTGACTGATACACTATCACAACGAGGTTTGAGTTTACTTTAAAGTCCAGGCACAAGTCAACGCAAAGACTTTTTACTCTGTTTAATCACTTAACTTTAAAATGTACCAGACTCCAAACACTGGTAAAGATATAAACATTTTGTTTAACTTGTTGCTTTAACTGTTAGTTAAATGTAAAGTTACATGGATTAACCTCCATGTTCATGACTTTTGTTTTGTAGCATGCAGTTTAATTTTTGTTTATGTGATGAGTCTAAAATCTTGATCCAAAAATATCTTTAGTGCATTTTAAGTGCTTAATTTTATTACGAAATCTTCCGGATTACCCCCCACTTATTTATAGAGCTGATCCTTAGTGATTGTCACCCATGTAAACACAACATATAGCCCTGCAAAAGCATTCAACTTCTGTGAGTAGGCCAGCATCCGAACAGAGCCACGGTAAACTCGCAGCGAGATTCATTTATGGTTAATCATCTTCCTTCCTTCGCCAAGGCTAATATAAAGTCTCTCCATGGGCCGAGATGATGCTTGTGCTGGTGGGCTATTTAGCATCCCGGATGAAGTGGTAATGCACGGTACGAATCTGAAACGATAACGGTTGGCTTTTCCGTTCAACAAATGGTAAGCCATACATCCGCTCCTCATTGTAATTAGTCTGCTTTAGTGGCTCTGTTTGCTCTGAGGGATTACAGTAGTCCGCGGCAGGGCGGCATTACCACAGATCGAGTGAAAGCATTAGCCGTTGACATCAGTGTCCCCATCATTAGCATTATTACGGGCTCCATAAGCTTTGTGCCACTCCCAGCTGCACCTTCTGACTAACACAAGCCGTTTAACATCAAAATCGTGTGACATTCGAGTGCTTGTTTGTTGTTATTCAGTAAGCAACTGTTTTAAACAACTGTGGTGTAAGAGAACCATATCAATATCCCATATTGGCAGTGGGTAAGGATCCAGTGTGCATAAAAACATAAGCTGGTGGTACAATAAAGGCGTTTGTTAATAAATAGAAGGTACTTTGTCCTTTGCCAGCAGTGAAAGTAGCGGCGGAGAGAGATAACGCGGCTCTGCTACATTCTCCTCGGGCCAGTCGCGAGCCCGCTGGCAGAGAGGTGAGATTTTGACAGCATGACTGGAAGTGTTTGAGGAGCTGGCGGGATTGTTTGACAGCGAGACGAGTGGAAGAGACTGGAGATTGTTTCAGTCACGTAGACGTTGGACTGTGGGACGGAACTGATGCGATTGCAGACAGACAGAGAAAGAGATGAATGTGTTGAATCCAGTGAGAGACAGATATCAAGGGGTCGAGGATGTTGTGGTTGAATACACAGGTGCAATCCTGCGTTTTAAATCGCATCCATTAGTCGGTGGTTTTGAACTAGTTACCACTTTTGCGATGCTAAAGGCCAGTTAATGTGTCATAATAATGTAGGCCAGGTGATAAAATATGAATGCGCTGCGCGTGTAAAACATGTAGTCATTAATAAATGAGAAGTTTGTTTATGTCTTAAAAGGGCTCATGGCAGGCTTGAGGTTTCAAACACTCAAGTGTATGGTTTATAAGCGCTCCACAGATATCAGCTTTTGGTTTTTACGGTAATGTGTCAGGTCATTTACTAGGGCAGGGCGCTAAAATGTTGCTTCTAAGGCCTATATTGAGGCGATAAAGCTCTTTTTATGGATCTGCTTAGAAATGACTTGAAGGGTGGGTTTTCAGCATGTTAAATGGAAGAAATAGAATTATTTTATGTTATATGCACCAATATAACAAAAGCATGCAAGGTTTGTGGTTGATAAGATTTTTAATGTTTTTTAAAGAAGCCTCTTATGCTCACCGATGCTACATTTATTTGATCACAAATAAAAGAAAAACTATAATTTTGTGAAATATTATTACAATGTAAAAGATTTTCAGTGTTGAAAACTGTGCTGCTTTATATTTGAAGAAACCGTAATAATTTTTTCTTTTAGGATTGATGAATAGGAAGCACAAAAGAACAGCATTTATTTGAAATGGAAATCTTTTGTAATATTATTAATGTATTTGTCACTTTTGATCAATTTAATGTGTTATTGCTGAATAAAAGTATATTTCTTTGAAATGGTAAGAATTTTTTTAATGAACATTTTTGAATGATGATACAAACAAATTGTTGAATTAGAGTCATGAATTGATTCAGTGAAAAGGATCAAACTTTCCAATCCCATTTTTTGCAGTGCACGCTGTCTTTAGGAAACTTAACGGCCAAATATAAATTGCATTGTTTCTTTATGATATTCACAATATTGCCAACTATATTACTACACGATTACAATGAATATTAATATATCATTGCACAGCCCTATTTATAATAGCAATCCTGATATCAGCCCTGTCCATTTGCCGTAATGTCAGGTCACTACAGGGGTGTCTGTTTCTGGTCCAGGACTGCAGGAGCATGTTTGGGGACACCTCTATCTCTCCTGACCTGCACTCTGACTCTGTGGGGCTGTGGTTGGGTGATAATGAGCCCTTGGAGGGAGTGCTGATTGATTCAGTCTCCCAAACTTGCTGCTCATTAACACCCTTTCCCAGGGCAGCGCGGCAGTGCCCTCCTTTGGGAAGCGACAGGTAGAGAATTGAGCGGGTGGTTGTGGAGAAATCTAAACTAAGGCCGGGATCGAGGTGGAAGGACACTGTGGGAGGCTGACTTCAGGAAAATATTCCTCTCAGTGACTCGAATCCAGTTGCCTCTCTCTCAGGGCGAGATGGGTTTTAGCTGGTGTGGGGTTTGGATGATGTTTGTTTTGCATATGAAGTTTTGAACTAAAGTCATCTCTTTATTTTTACCCATTGTCTCGCAGTATTCGGAGTGTCATGCAGAAGTACCTGGAGGAAAGGGATGAACTGACTTTTGACAAAATCTTCAACCAGAAGATTGGTGAGTTTTCTCAATAATGCTCCTTGTTGCTTTGACCCAGTTTTGCATTGCCAAAAGGTAATTTCAGCTTTGAATAAGGGACATTTTTAGGGCCAAAACAGAGTAATTCTTTGAATAAGCATCTAGAATACACCACATACCCTCGAGGAGAACATTTTAATCATCGTGAAGTTAAATAAGGATCTTGTAATTCCTTTTTTCTTATCTGAGTCAAAGAAGGCTCTTTGTTCTTTATCAGTGGCCATTATGTCTGCTTTTCTCTGAACAGTCACCTGAACAGTTAAACTCTTTGTCAGACAGCGTGTCGTACAAATGCGCTTTTGTTGTAGTTTGATGAATGAATATGCCCAAATAACCTCAGGTATACCCTAGTGAAAGCATGCTTTTTTCCACTTGGCGCTTTTGGAGAAAAGGCGTTTGCTCTAATGTGTGAAGTGTGAGCTGTGAAGGCATCATGGGAACACGACAGCCAGCCCCAGATTTTGATTAACTTTAATTTTTACTTACTTTTGTGTCTGAAGTCCCAAGTGAGGATCTGCTTCAGTGGTTGGTTTCTCTTTTTCTCTCTCCCTCTCCTGACTTCCTTCGCTCACATTGCCTCCATGGATTATGCAATAATATGCTGATAGTGTTAAATGTTATGTTAGTTGAGATTCTTATCACCTACTGTTTCAACTATCGAAAATATAAATTAAATATTTTATTTGTATAACTGCATGTCACGTTACCGACATCAGAGATCCGTGAATATGCAAATTATTAAATGTAACCTTAAAGTCCCTGTAAAGTCAAAATTAAGTATGTGTTTTGAGTTTGTCACACCACAGAAAAATGTGTTATTAGTCACCCAGCCAAATTTGAATGATAAAAAAAGCCAGCAAGTACATAAAATAAGCTATTGAAATCTTGAAAAAATTAGCAGTATTCTCTGCTCTCAAACGCTGGGGGCGTGTCCACTGGCTGCGCTGAAACCACGCCCACTCTCGGGAAAGCTACCGTCGACTAGTCGCCACACTCAACTCTACAGCCGGAATGGATGCTTGCACGGTGGGCACGCACTGCCGATGATGGCACCAGTTGTCGGCGCGACGGGAGGATGAAGGCTGAGGCAGGAG
Source organism: Rhinichthys osculus (assembly GCA_029959095.1). NCBI lineage: Eukaryota > Metazoa > Chordata > Actinopteri > Cypriniformes > Leuciscidae > Rhinichthys > Rhinichthys osculus. Next base: position 26,233,850 of record JARWKJ010000024.1, read on the forward strand.
TCGGTTCGGCCCCATTCACCAGTAACAGCGGATTATCAGTGAATCCCAGACAGTTATCTCCGACGAAAGTTTATAAAACTATCCCGTGTAAAATGATCAATTACAGAGGCGGGTTTTGGCGGTGATCCTCAGCTCTCCATCAAGGTGGCTCTTCACAAAATTAATCCACTTATTCTTGATGTAATCGTTTTTCGGAAATTTAAATAAGGACGCCGATCTGTTTTGTACGTGATCCTTTGATCGCATCCAGGTAGTAGGCCTACGCATTTCCGTTCCGTGACGAAGACATAGCTAGCTAGCAATCTGTAGGCTGTGTTACTAATAATAGTACTGACAGTAACTCGCGATTGAGCGGCAAACTGATGTGAATGTGCTCTATAATATTGTTAGGAGCGGCAAGCCTCAGCGGCTCCAGAGCGTCATCAAGTAGGGGCGTGTCCAGGAGCTCAAGGGCTCCAGTGCGTCATCGAGCCCTGTTTTAGCCCTGCCCAGAAAATCCGGAAAATAGCAATGGTGAAAAACTGTTTAACGGTCTAACTCCACAATTCAGTTCTTCACAGTTCACAGTCTTTGTAATATGTTTTAGCAATACATTTCTAACATTTATAATATGTTTAGAATTTTTTTTTTTTTAAATTGCCTTTACAGGGACTTTAAAATCTCAGGGAGTATTTAAAGTAAAATTAGGGCTGCATGATATTGAAGAAAAAAATGCGAAAACTTCTTAAATAAGCTTATTCATCTTAATAACTTTTTATCATCACGTAAGGAACAGTTGCATTCCCAGCCTATCCTATGCTTTGTATGTTGACCTAAAACTTTGAACTTTTTGAAGTAGCCCATTAAAATCATACATCTCCTTCAGTACTGTTTGAAAAGCATTCCATGATACACCTCTTGTAGTTAAGAAGCTATTCTAATATGTTGAAAACTAATAATAAATAATGCGTAGGTGTCTCCAGACATTTGACTGGTAGTGTTTATGTATTCTTATTAATATTTTCATAGGCTATATGTTTGTGTGACTGTCAGTGTTGTTACAAAAGTGCATAGTGTATGATGAGTCACTCTTTATGTATACAAGTGCCCTTCCTGAGTGGGGAAACCTGTTTGTGATCTTAACAGGGAAATCAAACCGCTATGTGAATGCGAGTGACATGTCTATAAGGCTAAGTAAAAACAACGAAAAAGCATTAAATGAAAGAAGTATTTTCACTAATGCAAATATCTGACACTTGCAAATATTCCAGGTCCTTTCTGAAGAGAGACGTGAATCAGGAAACCAAAGTCCGCTGCAAAGCCGCTAGTTCACCATACTGAATTTGAATGACAAATGTCTCGGTTTTGCATCTGACCAGTGGAAGGAGATAATGACTCAGCCACTGGTTGCATAATCAGATGCTTCCCTTCTGTCTTTGTCTTTTAACCCTCGTTGCTGTGGCATTTCGTGTTTATTTGATGAACCGAATAATGTTGCATGATGGCTTCTCTGAGTTAATTCTTTCAGGTCGCATTCAGTTGTCATAGCTGTGGCAGATTGGTTTGTTTTTGTTCTTGTGCATAACGTTAACATTCAGAAAACGTTAATATTGCATTGTTTCTCATATGATTAGTCTCTTTTTAGTAGGCTGTCTTGATTTACTGCAAAAACATCCTACTGTGAAGACCCTACACTCGCTGTGATCCACCTAGTCATATGAGACCTAATAGGGAGCAACAAGTAGCTTTTACCATTAAAATTTCATGAGAAATGAATAGAAATGATTCTTGCTTTGCAGGAGGAGATGTAGAGAAAAACACAAGGATGAAAAGCTCAGGCTCAGGGGTGTCTGTCGGCCGAGAATGACAGGGGAAAATGCCATCCTCCTTCATTGATTTAATTTGGTTTGACAGTCACAGCCATGAAGACGTTCGCGTGGAAAAACTAAGCGTTTGATGTTTGACTTTATTTGCAGCAGAACTCGATTTACTGGCACATCTGGAATGGTCTAGATAATATCGTCTATACATGTTGTAATATGAAACGCATTAATAAACATTGAAAGATGGAGCAAAGGGGTTGTTTATCCAAGTCTGGGATGTTTTTTATTTTTCTTCAGCAAGATTTGAGATGTCGTGCTGAAGTTTAATACTTATGTTAAGATCATCAACGTTGTGCTGAATGTTTTGATTGATTTTAATGGGTTTTTTTCTCAGCATTAAAGGATTAGTTCACCTCAAAATGCAAATTTCCTTAAATAAGGGCTCTGCACGATCCCAGCTGAGGAATAGGGTCTTATCTAGCGAAACAATCTGTCATTTTCCACAAAAAAAATACAAACGTATATACTTTTTAACCACAATTGTTTGTCTTGTGCTGGTCTGCGACAAGCCAGGCATTACGTAATCACGTTGTAAAGGTCACACTGAACGTAGGCGGAAGTACCGCCCCATTGTTTACAAGCGCGGAGGAGGATCGTTCAAATTTTATTGTATGTTGAATGACATATTTATGTCTTTGTGTCAGTTTATTGTTTAAAATGGTCCTTTCGTGTGCTTAATCCTGGATGTTTAAAACAATGGGGCGGTACTTCCACCTACGTCCAGCGTGACCTTTCCAACGTGATTACGTAATACCTGGCGTGTTGCAGACCAGCACAAGACGAACAATTGTGGTTAAAAAGTATATACGTTTGTTTTTGTTTTTTTTTAGAAAATGACAGATCGTTTAGCTAGATAAGACCCTATTCCTCAGCTGGGATCGTGCAGAGCCCTTTGAAGCACTTCAAAGCCCTTTGAAACTGCATTGATTTGGACTTCAACAATTTGGTTACCGTTGAAGTCCATTCTGTGGAGAAAAATCCTGAAATGTTTTCCGCAAAAAACTTAATTTCTTTTCCACTGACGAAAGACATGAACATATTGGATGGCATAAGGAAATTTTCATTTTGAGGTGAACTAATCCTTTAAAAGCTTTGAAGTGATTAACAGTCCTTTTGAGCAGTATCTGTCTGCCGTAATGTGAGAAAAAACATAATTTTCCTCCTTTGTGCCCGACAAGTGTAGCATTTCACAGCTATTACTGTTCTCTTTCTATGCTCACAGGTTGATAAATAATTTTTCCCACATTCTTAAACACTTCCATGACCTACATGCACCAAATATCTTGCTTGCTCTGCAGATTAATAAGCTTGTTGCGTTGATGCTCTTTGTCTGGGAAGTCACGACTGGCTGTAATAAATTATGTGGGGCAGCTCAGGCTGAAGATGAATAGCCCTCTTAGCAGAACGACGTTGGTGTATCGGTGCACGGACACTTGTATGCATGGATCTGTGCAGAAACGTGACAGTTTGACAGCAATTTTTGGCCTGATGATGTCTCTCCATCCCCCTCTTCATGACACATGATTTATTGAACGGCGATGTTGGTACTGTGAAACACAGATGCTGCACTGCAGTGCAATTCTCTCTTGAACTCATGACTTTGGCATTGACATGCTCTGCTGCTTGAGCTACAGGAATGATGATGATAATTAGGGATGCACGATATATCAACCACATATCGATATCGGCCGATAAATGATCTTCTTTGATGTTATCCTTATCGGTCCGTTAAGAAAATTTGGCCGATATATCAATGCCGATAGATAGATTATTTACTTCAGTTGAGAGATGCGCGCTGTTTGCCATGATGGTTCTGAATGATTGGATTCACTTCGAAAAGGAAGATAGAGTTCAGTGCAACATGTGCAGCACAAATCTGTCACATAGCTCATAACATTATAATAAAAACGCGCAAAAGAATGTTGTGAATTGTTGTTCGCCAGTGTTTCAGCGCGACGAGCGCGTTGTGGCGTAAAGAGCGTGTCTATGGAGTTTAGCCTTCATGACAAGCACAGTCAAGTTCTCTTGAGCATTCGCAGCATATTCTGCGCCATTGTAAGTTGTAATATGTTTATTTTGTGTATATATGCGTTTGGTTGAGTTAATGAACGATGCAGTAGCGCTTTATTGTACCGGTGATCATCTTTGCTGTGATCATCTTTGATCATTTTAGCGTTGCGCAGCTCAAACAGCAATGCACATTTATAACTATAATTGGGACTGTCATATACATGCCATTATAATGAGAACACTATTGTAATAAAACGTTGTGAATTCTCTGTTTAGTTGCCGTTTCAGCGCGTTGTTGTGAGAATAGCGCGTCTAGAACGGGAATGCATTCACGTCATTTTGCGCAGATAAGTCGTAATCAGACCTGCAAACTTGTCGCTTTTCGGCGATAATCGCAGTTTTCTTGGTCAATTGGGTCATTCACGTGAATCGCGTAGAACCGGAGAGTTTTTTTGGGGGGGGGGGGGGCGGGTTGTGTAGGCTGCCCTTAATCTGCACGCAGGCTAGAATTGCGAAACATTATTGGATAATTCTTATAATTGACATTTCTCTGGGCCAATCGGAATCTTAGTACTTTTTCTCTTGGCCAATCGGAATCTTAGCACTTGCGTCAGAATCGCCATTGGATGAGACACCTGTGCCCGGTTGCATAAAGCACCTTAAGTGTAATTTTCCCTTAAAGTCGCCCTTATGTTTCCCTTAAACCTAAGGGTGTTGCAGAAAAATACCCTTAAGTGTTACTTAACGGTTTTTTTAAGTGAAACGTCATAAACACTTAGAATTTCCCTTAAATGCTGTTTTTTCACTTAAGTAATCGTTAAGTGTTGCATAAAACCCCTTAACGGTAATTTCCCTAAGTATAACTTAAGGTTTGGAAATCGTAACCTTAAGAGTAACGCGGACAAAAATAAGACGACGTGGCTGAATTTATGAAACCAGCTGAAGATCATAGGGAATAGGAAGAACCCTTTGGACCAATTTAGCCATGAAAAATTGTTGCAAGAATACCGATTTGATCGACGCGCAATATTTGACATCGCTATCAAACTAGACGGCTGTCTGTCTGTCATTACACGCGACTCGCATGTAAACTATCACAACGTTAAGTCAGTGCGCGCACGGAGAGTGTGTGGCCGACAAAAAATTTACAGGAGAACGAGCTGATTCTGTGTTTTAAAAGGAATCATGACAGAAGAAAACAGGTATGCTATGGAAATATACTCAGCTGTATTTCGAGACACAGAGCCAGAAGTGCATTCACAAAACCTAAACAAATGCCAAAGCATGAGACGGTGAACAACACAAACTGCCGCCACGTTCGGAGCTAACGCGGTGTTGCGTGATAGCGTCACTGGACTGACACGTGATATTCCGACATGTTAGTGTTTTGCGTATCTATGGCAACAACAGACTTTTATAACGTGAATCCAGGATCGCTGTCGTGAAACACTTAAATGTTTCCCTTACCTAAGAGAACTGTTTAAGAGATTATATGCAACACCCTTAAGTTGTTCTCTTAGGTAAGGGTAAATCGCCCCTTAAGTATCATACTTAAGGGAAAAACTTAAGGTACTTTATGCAACCGGGCACTGGCTTCCACGCGAGTCTGATGGAAACTCATAACGTGAAGGAATCTTATGTGAAATTGACCGTTCGCAAAAGCCACACCCCCTAGTTATTGTTACTTCGCCCGTCAAACAAATGGTCAAAAATTTTTTGGAGAAATACCTCTGCGATATCCTCCAGATCGAGGCACAAGGGGTTACAGTATGCAGTGGAGGGATATATTCAAAACATAAAAATACGCAATAAAGGAGAAACGACTACTATCGAGGCTAATGCTTATATCGGTCTCAAGCGAAATCTGAGAAACCCCATGACCTGTAACGTTACCTCAAATACAACCAGCACAGCCTTGAAGAAAATTTTATAAGCTGGTTCAGTGGCTAATTGCAGGGCTTAAAGTATTCCGGCACCATGCCGGATCTCCGGCGTGCGGCCGTGAGGGGGAAAAAAATTGCAACTTGCATGCGGTTTAATATTTTCGAGTCAATTGATTTCACCTACCAATCATATGAGAGGATCGCAGCTCTGAATAACGTTGCAAGCCTATCAGAAGCAGAGCAGGGCGGGTCCTGGCGACACCGTGTTATTGAGATCCATACGTCACATTAGCGTCGTCGGTGAAAGCATGGAGCGCAAGTTCACAAACCCTGCGGATGATGTCCTACCCACGGGTGTACTTTCCTATGCGGACAGGGGGGACATATCCCCCCCACTTTCAAATTCGTTTGTTGTGATTTTTAACCGCACGCCGTCATTGCCACGGAGGAGCAGGACCGAGCCTGTGTAAAATAGCTCACTGAAAGTGCTAATGAGCAGGGATAGCGGTTGCGATCATAGACTATAAAAAAATAGATTGCGACACAGTTAGTGATGAAACGCCAGAAAAAAACAACAGGATAATGTCATTATGGATGAAAAGAAAGGAGATGTGAGTTGGTTGATTCAGGAAATTAGCTCAGGTCAGGATAATGGGTAACTTCAGACTGTTAGCTAAATATTAAATAGAAGATTCTGTGTAGCTTACTATAAAAAACATTCTGTGTAGGCCTACCATGAAAACGAGTCCACTTCAAACCGCAGTATTTTCTGTCAGCAATGTATGACAAGTGCAGCCAACGTCAACGCATGCGATTCATTTTTGTCCAGCTTTAACGTTTTAAAATATTTAACGCAATTAACGCAGCAACGCAGCTTTAAAACCATTCCTGCATGACAAAACAAAAGAGAACGCGCTGTCAGTGAATGTCCTGACATACACACACACACGACGCACAGAAAGATGCGCGCCAGTATCGAGTTCTCTTTCGCGCTTGAACGAACAATAACACACACATTTATGCCAGAATGTCCGTTTTGTCAGGTATCCTCACAAGAACAGTCTTAAATGAGTTAAATAAAATGGTAGTGAGAGAATGAAATGTGTGAGATCCTGTCAACAGCGGCAGATCTTAAAGTGACAGGAGCCATTAATTCTGTCTGTCAGTAAAGTTAACCTAAAGAACAGAGGGAGCAGAGAAAATTACTCACTGCTCTTGACTAAAGAACGCTTGTAGCTTTGATAAGGATTAATCTATATTTCATTTATAATTTATGCAGTGCGGACTGTTTTATAACCTTATTCAATTTCTGTATGGTACAGATAAATATGACATTTATTATGGGTTTAATGAGGATTGTCTTAAGTTCACTTAAATTTAAAAGTTTTTATATTTTTTGAAGCCTAACGTTTAAAATTTTGGGGGAAATCATTTTCATCGAGATATCAGTAGCTATAATATTAGTGATACTGGCTTTCATTCATAAAAAGATGCCATTAAGATACAGCTGTAATACTTGAAAATAAATCGTGCCATTGAAGATAAGTCCGTCTCCCCCCACAAAAAAAGTTCAGGCTCAGGAATTTTTTTCACTTTAACCCCTGTAATTGTTTGGAGTTAGAAATATATAACTTGCGCTGCATATTTAGTAATTTTGCCTCAGATACAGGATTATACATTCACTTTAACAACCGCTTGCGTGTCAGGCTGAATGCGATTTTCATGTTTAAAAAGTAACTATACATAAGAGACGGAAAGATGCAGATAACCATACATTATTTAAGGTTATTTCTATTCATTACGATATTGATAACGCTATATGAACTGATGTTGTCAAGTAAGCTTCATGCGTTCCCCGTTGCGAACGTGCACTCCTCTAGTCTAAACTGTAGTCTATGGGTGCACTGCTCTAGTGACTGCTGCTCATTTCCCCCCGAAAATATCATGTTATCAACAACCCTTTAGAAAACGTCATTCCTTTGTGGATCCTCTTGATTTTTTTTATTTTTATTTATTTATTTATTATTATTTTATCAAGGACAATGCACAAAATACATTAATCTTGCGAAAAGATGTTTTGTGCCAGAGTTAGCCGAAGCTAATTTTCATCCGCAGTCCCTGGGCAGGTGCACACAATTTTTAAAACATTACATTACAAAACCACTATCAATAGTAAAAATAATGGCAAATAGGCTACACATAATATTAGTCAACGAAGATCATATAAAAACAAACAGATGTTCAAAATGAGAGAACCTATTCAAAAGACAATCTCTACCCATATATACATTAAATGTGCTGATGCTGACACAGCTGGTTCTCAAGGATATATTTCTTTAAGTGTTGAGAAAAATGGGTCAGATCTATAGACATCTTTAAACTGTTGGGGAGTTGATTCCATTGTTTAATGATTTTAAATGAATAAGCTGTCTGCAAAGGCGGAGGACCTTTTCGGGATGGCAAGATTTCTGTGAACAGTGGATCGGGATGTTCGGTTCGTTTGTTCCGAATAAAGATTTATGAATTTTTTCATTGAGGGAGGAGCTAGATTATTAATAATTTTTAAAACAGTTCTCAAATTTGTAAATTGAATTAGGGAATCAAAACTTAATACTTTGTATTTACGTAAAATAGTGCAATGATGATAGCGAGGGGCTTTTCTGTCAAGCACCTTTAACGCCTGATTATAGACTGATCTGAGCGGTTTAAGTGTAGTCTCGTTGGCCTGAGACCAACAGGACAAACAATAAGTGATGTGAGAAGAAATCATGGCATTAAAATACATGAAAGATGCCTCTATTGTCAAACTATTCCTAATATGCTTAAAAATAGAAATATTATATTTAATGGAGTTAGACAGTTTTTTAATGTTTTTTAAAACTAAACGTTTGATCTAGATGGACACCTAGATATTTAGTAATTTTTTGCCCATTAAAATAGATGTTAGGCATATCTTTTACTTAGTTTGACTTAGCGAAGAACATACCAACAATTTTTTTAGTATTTAGTGTTAAGCAAGAAGTTTTTAGCCAATTACTTATTTTGTCCATAGCTGAGGACAATTTAGTGGCTACTTGCTCCATATCCCTCCCATGTGTGTAGATGACAGCATCATCTGCATACATGATGATGTCTACGCCCTACGCAATCTGCTTTCTCCATGTTTCTTTGACTAATCTCAGTGTCTCAGTCTCACGCATGCTGCACGCGAGTTAACCATGTTCGACACATGTAACTGGGAGTGGGGCCGTCCACACTGTTTTATCCATTGTAGGCACCGCTCACGATGTGTTTTCGGCTTTGGGAATGGAAAGAACAGAACTCCTCCAGACAATCTCTCGGGGTATCTAGTGTCCGATTTACAAACGCCGTGGGCGCACCGCTTCACCATCCTGCTTGGAGTCAATGTTTGACGGACCTGCTCACATAGTAACGGTTGCTATGATGTGTGATTGGACAATGACCGTTTTTGGGGAGGGGCTTGCGAACGGTCAATTCGAGGTAAATCAAGCTTTTTTGGAGCAAAAACAACAGCTAGTTGTTTGCTTGATTAAATTAACGTTAGCTACCGCTTTGTTATGCTGCGCTCGTGAGAGAGAGAGAGCCGGTCGCGCGCGCTCGTTATTCAAACTAAACAGCGTCTCTGCGCATTGAAAGACTGTCACTCAGCGCGCAGTTACATTGTTATGCCAACGGACTGTCTTTGAGTGAGTCATTAAACCGTTCATTCAACGAAAACGTTCAAAAAAGCTGATTCCTTAACTGATAGATGTAATGAAACAAGGCGTTAATTATTTTTGTTTTATTTGAGCTACACTTTTCAAGGCTCAGTTGGCCAGCAATGCTTCACTTTTGGGCAAAGCTGAAGCAATGCTTCACTTAATAGAGACTTTCCACCCACAGCTTCCTCGTGCTGTGTAATGCTGACCAGCGCTGACGCCATTCATGGTAATAGCCTACCCTTACACGTTAAAAGGATGATACGACAAATATTTCGCTTTCCTTGGAAACGGCAACCTTTTCACGAATATACATGACTTGACTTCAAAGACAGACGCAGGTAATCTCCGCGCTTAGGCGATCTCATTCACTGTCTGTTTAGGCTTAAGTCCAAATCCACGAAGCCTCTGTACAAATCACTATGATAAACAGTCTTGTTATCATTATTAACTTATTTAACATTCAATACACATGGTACGAACTACGAAGGGTGGCCTTATGAAAAAAGAAAACGCGGTTTGGCGGTTGCTGCTGTTACTTGCATTCCTCTGCGGTTGGCCTGTCAGTAGCGCGGTACCACAATATTGCGGTTATCGCGACAGCCCTAGTTCACAGTAGGGCTGTCAACGAATATTCTAAATTCGAATATATATTCGAATAGTTTTAAAAAACAGAAATTCGAAGGTGAAAATTAATATTCGAATCATGTGGAAAAACACGCCCGCAGTAGCAGAGGCGCGGCTGTCTGCTTTGCAAGTGGCAAAATTCTGAAGCTTAAAATGTAAAACGCATTTTCCAGCTGCACAGACAGATAGCACAGTGAGTGTCTGGCTCAGTAATTGGCTGTGCTGCGTCAACTGCACATCCAATGGCACGGGTGCCTCCAACGTGTGCGCCAATGAGCTAGCATTACATCAGACACGTCAGAGCCCGCCAATGGGGGCGTGGCCAGACGCCCTCGAAATAGCCATAGTAGCAGGCTAGCAGCAGTTTACCACAGCACAGCTCGCTCGGAGCGTTCAATGTCGGTTCTATATACTGTAAAACTTCAATTAATGTTAATAATATTTGTTTCAATCACCGAATGAAGCCTGCTATATTTAGGACAAGAGTCGCGACCTTAAATTGCTTGCACAAAACTCTTGATCAGCACTCAACATTTGTTTATTGTTGTTCATTTAAACCGTTATGCGCTGAGGGCGAGAGAGAGAGAGAGAGAGAGAGAGAGAGAGAGAGAGAGAGAGAGAGAGAGAGAGAGAGAGAGAGAGAGAGAGAGAGAGAGAGAGAGAGAGAGAGAGAGAGAGAGAGAGAGAGAGATCGATCTGCGGTCTTGGCCATTAGTTGATTTACTTGGTTTTGTGTAAGTTAATACGTTGTCAAATATGTTTAAATTTAAATAAACTACCTATACAAGTAGTTGTGTCTCTTTGTATTAATTTGTCCTGTTATTAACGTAATGCGCGTCATTGACAAAATGCGCAACCAGATATTCGAATACTTCAAATATATGTTTTTTTTTTAGAGGGAATATTCGAACGTCATTTTTGAGCAATTTTGACAGCCCTAGTTCACAGTGCATTGACTAATGTTAACAGATACAACTTTCTTAAAAATGTTTTATAAAATTGTTGGGTCATGCTAACTAATGCTAACAAAATTAAACCTTATTATAAAGTACCATTTTTTTAATAAAGAAAGTTGTCCATATGAGTGTAAAATTAATTCTAAAAGATAAGGAATCTAACACTGGTTCAAATAGGCTATACTGTATTGTATAGTTTTTGTTATACAGGCTATCAAATGGCGCTTTTCCACTACACAGTACCAGCTCGACTCGACTCGACTCGCCTTTGTTTGGTTTTCCACTGTGTAAAAGTTGTACCTGTACCTGCTTTCGGGTACTTTTTTTCGTACCACCTCCGGCGAGGTTCTAATGGCGCTTTTCCATTACCAGTACCAGCTCGACTCGCCTTGGCTCGCCTCGACTCGGCTCGCTTTTCGCTCCGTTTTCCATTGCAGAAAGTACCGCCACAAATAGTACCCGGTCGTCATAGCGACGCATTTCGTTCCTCGTTGCCCCATCAAGCTCTCGCTGGATTCTCTCTTCGGCAACCAAACAAAGGAATGTCTGCACCTCCTCGTTTGACCACGGCGTATTCTTCCGAGTTGCCATAATAATAGTAGTAAGTTTAGTAACTATCTCTGGCCAAACTATTTAAAATACTCCATCTGGCGCGTGCAATGATGACGCAGATTCTCTGTGACCAATCAGCAGTCGGCATTGTTTTCACGTCACATTTTAGTATCGGCTTAGCTCGCCTCAGCTCGCTTGGAACCTCGCCGGAGGTGGTACGAAAAAAAGTACCCGAAAGCAGGTACAGGTACAACGTTTACACAGTGGAAAACCAAACAAAGGCGAGTCGAGTCGAGCCGAGCCGAGCCGAGACGAGCTGGTACTGTGTAGTGGAAAAGCGCCATTAGCGAGCTGAGGCGAGCTAAGCCGATACTAAAATGTGACGTGAAAACAATGCCGACTGCTGATTGGTCACAGAGAATCTGCGTCATCATTGCACGTGCCAGATGGAGTATCCAGAATAACCCCGCCATTTTTAAATAGTTTGGCCAGAGATAGTTACTAAACTTACTACTAGTATTATGGCAACTCGGAAGAATACGCCGTGGTCAAACGAGGAGGTGCAGACATTCCTTTTTTTGGTTGCCGAAGAGAGGATCCAGCGAGAGCTTGATGGGGCAACGAGGAACGAACTGCGTCGCTATGACGACCAGGTACTATTTGTGGCGGTACTTTCTGCAATGGAAAACGGAGCGAAAAGCGAGCCGAGTTGAGGCGAGCCAAGGCGAGTCGAGCTGGTACTGGTAATGGAAAAGCGGCAACAGTATATAAAAATTTTAATTTAGATTTATCGGCCAATATATCGGTTATCGGCTTTCAAATGTAAAGAATTATCGGTTATCAGTATCGGCCAAAATGTTCATATCGGTGCATCCCTAATGATAATACTACTAATAGTAATTTGTGAAAGAACAGGCATATTTTACTGATGAAAAATGCACATGGCTGAATGACATTCTGTGAATGGTGACTTTACATTCAGTCTGTAACATTAATTTTTTCAAAACAAAATTATTACATGTATCTTGCCTAAATGTTTGTGCTCATTGCATTATTACAATGGTTATTGTTGTTAAGAATTTACACAACTGGATCAACTGGAAAATACCACTGGGTAGAATTTTAGTCCTGAATAAATTAAATACATAGGCTATTAATCCTGATTCCTTTAACTTAAAGCTATTGTCAAGTGTTGTCTAACTGTGAGGTGTCCACACTTGAAAAGGACCAGACTTCGGACTTCACTCAAACAAGATTTATTTTCCTCAGTTGAAAAGGTACAGAATCAGATGTAGTAGCAGTAGTAACAGTAGTTGAAAAACCTTTAAATACAATACAAAAAGCATTTTGAATACTTGGCAATTCTCATTACAGGAAAGATAAAATGCATTCTACAGGAACCATGTATAAAGTATTTTCTATTTAATTACTGTCACCTAATTAGATGTTAATCTACCATCTATACACAAATGACTTTTCCACTATATTACTTTCCCTCTAGATTAATTTCTATTTCTTTTTAATCATTAACTTTAGCATTTAGACTTAGTTTAATATCTCTAAGTCATGAAACAAATTACTTTAAAACTTTTACCTACAACCTTAACACTTTTATCTGCAACATTAACACACATTTAGCACATTGAATATCAAACAGACAAAAGGATTCAACACGAGAGAGTTCATGTGAAACAAGAGTATTTGTAAAACTAGTCCATGTGAGCTTACCGATAGCCCGTCATGATCAAAAGTCCCAGTTCCTCACAGTGAATTCTTGTGTTTCTGCCATCCTCATAGTTCGTCGCATACCAGGAAAATGACTGATGCGCGTATTTAGAGTTAACTGATTGAACTGGGCGCGAGCTTCTAATTACCTCAATTTCAATCACCTGTCGAGCATGCACCAGAGCGCGCAGAGTCACGTGCGGGTTGTCGTGTAGAGCGCGCGGTGGATTATGCGCGGTGCACAAGGTAGACGGCACACAGAAGGAAACAATGGGTACACGCACGGAAGACAGCCACACATCCACTGGGATAGCGCAACAGCTATCTTTCGTTGTTTTGACAACAAAATTAATGACAGACACATATGGCTGCCGTCACTTTAAGAGCTAGTGCACGGATCCTGTGTTCATTATACTGGCATGTGCTTTATGCTTATTAAAGACAAAACCGACTATGTTTAGTGTATACTCACAAAGCCCGAAATTGACACAATTTTGCGTGTTAAAGCAATATAATCCGTGAAAAATAACTTTTGTTACTGGCCAGCTGTTTTTGAGGCGGATTTTCTATGAATGTGCGCATAGAAAATCATCTCAGAGAGCGCGCGAGCACTGATTAGTTTAAAATCGCTGTTTAAACTGGTAAGACTTAAAAAGACGTGCAAATGGTAAACTTCAGTCACGATGCACTGCTGGCCCGATTGTGCAAGTGAATATTCCGAATATCCCGACTCCTAAACGCGAGTGTGTATTATCGCCGCAGCGCTTGATGGTTGCCTTGCACAACACATTTTGAGAGAAGAGATAGAAGACGCGCGGCACCGCTGAACACTCACGCTGTTTGTGAAATTGCGTCTGGCAGATAGTTGTTAAAAGAATGATTTGATTGTATAATCTGTGTGGATTATAATTGCGGGGATTTCCCGCATTATAAATGGGAGACCTGCGGGAATGATTAGAATTATGCGCAATACCCGCAATCCCCCGCCGAAATTCGAGCCCTGCTTATGTATATAGTGCTACAGTTACAATGACAACTTTTGTGGTGCTTCTTTTTTTTGTTGTTCTTTTTGGAGCTTGACAGCTCCTGGTCACTTTTGTTGAAAGGAAAAGAGTGGTTTGGACATTCTGCTTATTCTTTCATGTATTCCGGAAGAAAGACAAACAGGTTTGGAACAACATGAGGGTGAGTAAATGACGCAATTTAAATTTTTGTCAAAACTAATCCTTTAAACCACTCTTACATGCATTTCACCCATCATTTTGAATGAAAGAAATGAATATTTAATGTTAGTTCAGACGTAGTATTAGTGCGATCACGCTTCTTAATGTGTCCTGTCAGGGTCATCCATAACAGGTGAAAATACCATCAATAGCTGTGATTGCTCTGCTGTGAGTCAGAGTACTTGTTTATGATACACAGCCAGATGAGCAGTCTCTTCATTTCCTGGCCCAGAGCCCCCTTCAGAACCATCACTTATCATGCAGACCCCGCCTCCCTCTTTATCGTCAGTAATGGTTTCACGATGACAGGCCAGAGAGCTGTCAAAGGACACAGTACACTCCGTCCCAGAGCGCACACATCTTAAAACCATCCTCGTATCTCTGCGATCGCTTTCAGCCGGTCGGCTGTCATTTATTCTGCTGCACGCGTCTCATGGCTTTGATGCCTGAGGGAGGCGTTCACAGCTCCTATTGATCTCCCTAACATTCCGATCTGTTATGTTGTTATTCCTCTATCTGCCCTCCTCCTGGTTTCTTCATTTGTGTTCTGCCTGTCCACCCCTCCTCCTCCCTCATTCACATCTCCCTTTCTCTCTCTCTCTCCTTCCATCTGTCAGAGTTCTGGAATGGATGTTTGAGAGTTTTGTGTTGCTTAGCAACTGCGGTTTCCATGGGAACGCCAAAGATATTCTTTGTTTGCTTGGCGACCGGGAAAATGAAATTAAAAGATGAATTAGGAAATCGATGATTTCCATTCAAAGGAAGCAAATAAAACCCCTAACAGATTATACTCCGATATAATAGTAGGATAATTACACCCATCCTCTTTCTGGCCCTAGGCTGGCGGCTCTGATTGGTCGGATTGATCAATGCCTATTAATGGTTTAGGTTTCATTTTCACTGTGTTTAGATGGGCCAAACACGCATTTGGTGCGACCATTGTCTGTAATGCTATTGTGATACGTGCCCGAGAGTGCAACATATTGATGCGTGTCCTTTATTAGCGAGTCAGTGCCCAGATGTGTTTGTGTGGGAATGAGTTCATGCATACGTGCGCATGTGTACACCAGCATTGCATTAATTGACACTTCTTTGATCCACCAGCCTCTGTTAATTGCTCTGGGATTTGGAGAATTAATTGGCCAGTCAATGTCATTATTTCCACCCCACTCGCCCTCTCTCTTTCTCTCTTTGGCCTACACTAGGGATACTCAAATTACACAGCTTAAGGGACACTTTTAGAAAATGCATGGTGACTGTGGTCAGTGAATAAAATGATAGGTTGATAGGTTTTTAATGTTTGCAATTGCAGTAACTATCAATTACATCTAAATCTTTTACCAGGTTCATTTGTAATAAGTCTTAAAAATACTTTCCATTTATTATGTATGATGTGAATTCTAACACATTTTATTTACATACTAGAATTTATATTGTGTTGCTCACATGCAGTCCAGACATAGAAGAGACAAAATTAATGGCTAGTTTGTGGTGGCTGGCTGTCTCTCCTTTGAGTATAGACCAGAGACCATATTAATATTTGAAGGCTGCTTTTCTCTTCCCGTTGCTGTGTGAACTGCTAGGAGATGCTCTGGAGAGCTAGTCTACCTGGCAAAGCGGTGTTCCCAAACCTAGTGAGCAGCTTATTTTCTTCTTTTTGCTAAATTCTATTGCATGTATGTGGAGAAGGCAATCCCACTTAGCAGTGCAACAAGGTTAGTGAAAGCAATACATCCTAGATGTGGAGCAAAGAGAGATACAATTTATGCAAAACGAAATTCACTTTAAAACAAAGTCTTTCTACAAAACAAAACTTGAAATGAAGTGGCCAAAATCATTTCTGTCTTGAAACAGATCACAATAGTCATATGCATGATTTAATATGAAGCGTCCGTAACGGTCACATCCGTAACGCATTATTATGGTTGTTCAGAGCAAAGTAGTGAGATGAATTGTCTATCCTAATAAGCATAAACATTTTAGGTTATTTTAGGTGTGGCGGCCCGCCACGGCAGAATGAATGTAGCGGAAACACTGCAACAGTTATATATTTCTGTCAAGTTAAACCAAACTTTTATTTTGACGGGTTGCCGTGAAGACCTTTTTGAGTGTGTTTATGTCATGATGATAGTTTTTCTCAAATGAAGCGGTGAAATGATCACGACGAAGTGACTTTCAGAGTGGATCTAGAGCCTGGAGAGGAAGTTCATGCATTTGTGTCTTCATATAGGCCAAAAAAATAGCGCAAGCGTCACACGTGCTTCAGTGTGTGTGTGTGTGTGTGTGGTAAATGAAACTGCGCTTCGGCGGCACCATTCATTCACGCAGAACATGCAGGATTCGTATTTAAATAGTCTTTTTTTTAATATTCACTCACTAGTCTACATTGTGATTTTATTTCAAGTGTACTGAACTGCTTTCTATTTTTTCCTCAAATGTACAAATTCCGTGAAATTCCGCGTTATACACTAAATTCCTTTTTTATTGACTGGATTTCGTCAGCATTTTAGGGTGGGGGGGGGGTCATTTTGAGGGGGCGAGCCGCCCCCCCAAAACAATGGTAGGGGAAACACTGATATGACAGTCCCAATTATAGTTATAAATGTGCTAAAGATAAAGATGATCAGCGGTACAATTAAGCTTATTACTGCATCGTTCATTAACTCAACTGAACACATCCTATATTAGAATAATCTTATATATATATATATATATATATATATATATATTAGGGCCGGGACTCGATTAAAAAAATTAATCTAATTAATTATAGGCTTTGTAATTAATTAATCGAAATTAATCGCATTTTAATTGCATAAATATTTGACCTGAGAACAGTGAGAAGGATTTTTTTTTACATGGATTTTTAGTATACCATTGAATAATGACTGAATACATAAGCTTAAGCAACAAAATATTGTTTATTTTTGTTCAAAGTCCAGCAGACCAGTGCGATTTTTGCCATTAAGTGTAGCAATAGCATATTGCTACACTACACTAATAGCAATCGCGAATTCCTTGTTGCATAGCTTGCACACAACCATGCTCTTATCGACGCTTCCATCCGTTCGTTTTTTGTAACAAAATTTCCCATCCACCGGCCAACCAAAGCGATCTCGTCAGCTTCTTTGTCATGAACGCTAGTTGGTGCGCCAGTATAATCGGTCCGCCGAAACTCATCCAGTGAGAAACGTTCCGCGGTGCAAAAATAAGTGCCATTAAAAATATTTTTTTGTGTAATTAATTAACGCGTTAAAGTCTGTAATTAATTAATCTTAATTAACGCGTTAAAGTCCCGGCCCTAATATATATATATACACACACAAAATAAACATATTACGACTTACAATGGCACAAAATGCTGTGAATGCTCAAGCGAGTTTCGGTTCCGGTTCCCATTCAATAAAAATTATCAAAACAACTAATAAAAAATAGTAGTAAGGGAAAAATGCACAATCTTTTTTGTTTATTTCTTATACTTGTCAAATTAGTTTAAGAGACTGGTAATGTCAACAAATTCAACATATTATTTAGCAATTTGTGCAAAAAAAAAAAAAAATTCTGAAGGAAAATAAACATTTCTGTATTCCCTAGGATAATTTGGGACCCCTCCTAGCTTATTGTATCTCCAGCAGTGGAGAATACCCTCTCAGAAGGGGTAGAATATGCTTGAACACACATGTAAGATGTGGGTAGAACAGAATATTTGTAAAATTGGTTTGAATTATTGATTCATAAAGACTTCACTTGTTTCATTACTGGATGAATTGGCGCTCTAGCAGTTAATAAACAGAACTGCATGCGTCTTGCGGAAGAACATTGTTGCCGGAGCTACTTCTCTTTGTTTATGTCTTATGACGAGTCACACAGGTACTAGGCTACTCTGCAGAGGCTGTTCATTGTTTACTGTGGCGAGCAGGACGAGGCTAGGGCCGCGGGAGAATGGTGCGAGGCCGGTGGCGTGATTTAGCCTACTGATGAGCGACATCTGTGAGACGCACCGGTCTCGTATCTCTCACGGAGGAGCGGGGATTTTCTTAGCAATGTTAAAACGCACATCAACCGATCACTTGTTTAGCGTTCATGTAAACACTACATTCAGATTCACCAATCGGAATGATTTCAGTTAGATTGAAACAAAAGGTGTGCATGTAAACAATGAATGGCGACTGCAGAAAGCAAAAGCTGAATCCAGGACATTTTGTACGATCTCGACGGCCGGACATGTCCGGGATAAAGAGGATGGTAACCCCTACTACTCAGCTTTCTCCACAGAACAAGAGCCTGCTATCTTAGCTTCCAAAAAAGATGGCTGACACTATGTGTACATTCTGTGAGTGAGATCCCACCCTCTATGGGCGGGTTGAGAACATGCAGGACAGCCCCTACTACTGGCTGTAGTCTTTAGCCTCTGGCCAGAGTTTCATCGCGTTGACTGTCGTAACCGAACGCGACGGGCTGTTTGATGCTGAATGGAGAATGACTGACAGCCGCAGCGGAGCGAAAAGTTTACGTGATCTTGAATTTAATTACTTAAATATTACTTTCTATCTCACATTATACTATAGAATGGCTTCAGAAGACTTCTAATATAGTGCACAAAAACCTTATGGTGTTACCAAGCATAATGTTTTTGTGCCTATTGTGGGTCTTAACAATAACAGAATAGTATACGCACAATATCGGATTTGGATCGGCTTTGTCTGACCGATACCCAACCCGGCCAAGAATGGCAGTATCGGATCGGCGCATCCCTAGTTGCTACCGTAGACATCAGTGTTTATACTCAAACTATAAACTTTTATCTCAGTACTTCTGTGATCATTTGAATATTTGTAACATAGAAATATCGATACTGTGTTATTGAAAAGACTGTGAAAGTAAAGTGGTTTCATATATATTGACAACTGTTCTCTCTGGGTCAACGACAGCGCAAACAGATTTGAATGTTCCGGTGTAAAGTTTTTGTCATTTAGGAATAAGATAGCATGCGGGTGTTTGAATCGAGACCGATTCCCGAATTTGAAATTCGAGATCGAAACCGATTCTCGGTTCCCAACCCTACTTATAAATGATTAAATACAAAATGAATAGTAGTTATTCAGATTTATGTGGTTTGGAATTGGTCAAATATGCTTGGAAAACATATTTTCAGAATATCAACTTGCATAATAATTATGCACGCACTTAATTTGTATATTCAATAAAAAGCGTTCCAGAGAGCTCGCCCCATCACTTTATATTTGGCGCATTCTATGTATTTACCTGTCGGGTACTCGAGCAGTCCGAGTGAACAAAATTCACATCCCGCTTCTGTGTTTTGGGTTGATTCACTTCCAAACATATCCAATTTGGGCATGATCCTCTTAAATATTTAGAACAGCATTTATATGCCGTGACTGCAGGCGTTCTCTCACAGAATCATTGTCTCTTGGCCGGTCACCATGTTGTGTAGTTTTCTAATCATTTCAGGCTGTTTTCTCTTTTGTCTCTCTGCCACAGTCTCTCGTCCTCTGTCCAGTTTTGGCCCAGGGCCCATGTTGGTTTTTACGCGCTGTGGTCTGTCGTACAGTTATTTTCCCAGGCAGACTCGGGCTGTATCGGTATGTGCCTTTGCCCTGTAATTGCTGTGTTTATTCTAGTCGTGTGACACGGCTCTTTAGTTATTTTCTTACCACCAGTTTTACCAATCAGGTCCTGTTTGTTAGATCACTGCGATACTGAACATCCTGTTGACTCTTGGATAGTTTGAATGAATGTTTTAAAAAGCTGTCACCAATTTGTCAATATACAGCTGGAGATGTTTGCTGCTTTTCAAATTAAGCTTATGACCTTCCTTGAACGCACGGCAGTTTTCCAAGCCTGCCAGTTTGACATTGTGAGATGACAGTTTGAAGAATGAGCCATAGCTTCCAAAAGAGCAATCTTCTGCTCCACCACGGGAGTTTCCCGCTGAGCGGTAGATGTTTTGGTTTCCAGATGAAGAAGTAATACATTCAGAATGCCAAGTCAGTATCAGGGAAAATTTACCTTAAGTTGATGATGTGTCTAGTAATCAACAGCGGCAGCTAGTTTACAAAATGTGGGCTCTTGGATAAAAGATTTGTTACATGACGGATGACAAATAACCTGTTGGTATTTTACCAGGAAGAAAAAAATGTTAGTTCTTCTCTCTTGCGTGGAAATGATCTGAGTTTAAAGCGTAGCACAGCATTTTTATCATTATCGGATGATAATCTTGATATATGCCTTTACTATTTTACTGTTTTTATTCTTTGAAGTTGAAATTGTCAATTTACTCACCCTCATCATGTCGTTCCAAACCCGCATTACTTTTTCCTTCTGTAGATACTGTGAAAGTCAGGTTTGGACCACAAGTTTTTTTATTGCAGGGACAAAAAAAAAAAAAAAATCTTCAAAATACCTTCTTTTGCATTCCACATAGGAAAGTTGGTCAAACCAGTTTGTAACAACATGAGGAAATGAGGAATGCACTTTCATTTTTGGGTGAAATATAATTTGTCTTTTGTAGGTTGAATTTCCCCAAAAGGTCTGAATGCTGGTGCAATCATGCAAGTATTTGTTTGGCATACAGTGGGTGAAAACCTGTTTGACAACCATCATTATTTTTGTAGTTCTGCCATAGGATCGACACCTTCAGCACCTTGTACTTTTTTTTCTTTCTTTTTTTATATCAAGGAAGAGAAATCAGTTTACTGCATGTTCCAAGCTGGCCTGCATATGTTCCAAAACTTGGCCACTACTCAACATGACATGTGCAACGCTCTAGAGTGCGACCAAAATTTGTAAGGGTGCGACACAATTTTTTCCTAGTTCGCGCCGGTGCACCTAACGTCCTCGCACCCGCGGCCTCTCCACGAACGAAGCTCTTGTTCTCCTTTGACGGAACTCACACTCATGGTTGGATCATATCATGGTCTAAACCAATGAGAGACAGAGATGGGGCGGGGCTTTGCCTCTCATTGGCTGTTGTCCAGATATTTCTGTAGGGCTACACTGCTCGTGCTCCATGCAGTGTGATTGAAATTGCGGCCTAAGCACCAGAGAATCAGGCCTCGTTTAAACTGTCAGTAAATTGTGACCCAATTCCGTTTTTTTTGCTCATATGTGACAGATCCAATGTGGTCTATGACGTGTAAACAGGGAAAAAACGCATGCATTCGGATATTTTGAGATCGGTTTCAGGCCTCGTTCATATGTAGAAATGAATCAGATTTTCTGAGGCATTAGGCTACGTCGAGATGACGAGCCTAATGGTTTAATGCCTGCTAGGTTTAATAACGAGAGCAACCCCGATGCGCATCTGCAAAGGGACGGATGGCCCGACGAAACGTTGTGTCGTAGTAGGAGAGGAATGTGGACAAACGTTTACACAACATATAAAAGGTTGGCTTGCTCATCCTAAAATTTCGGACCCACTGCTCCTCGTTAAAGCCCGCCACGATCTCATGAAAGTGTGTCTATTGCACGGATTTTATTTATCGTGCCATTTACGCCAAAAATAGTTTTTGCGTGCATATGATATGCACTTTATTGCGTTTAATACGCACATTTACAGTGCTGCGTATCATATGCACGCAAAAACAATTTTTTGCCGTATACGTGGCACGAGAAATAAAATGTGTGCTAGATACGCACTTTCATGAGATCGTGTTGTATGTTCCCACCAGTCCTGAGATCTCTCTCGCTGCGCGTTCGTCCATCTGTGCAAGAAGAACCCCATTTAAACATGCGCGATGTTTCAGATCTGTCAAGTGTAATGGAATCTGTCATGTAACAGATGAATCGGATATGGGACACAATTTGAAGAACGTGTAAACGGACGGTCAAAAAAATCAGATATAGGTAACAAATCAGAATTGGGCATCAAGACCTCCAGTGTAAACGAGGCCACGGCGATCAGCATCACCAAAATAAATGCAAGAAAACAGACGACGAACAATGCAACGAAATAGACACATAAAGTTTTTTCTTTAAGAAAAGTAGGCCTGTTCCCCCCAACACTCTCCACGGTCAATGCTCCGACAACAGCCCAGACATGGAGCTCCTTCAGCTCTCAGTTCAGGGAAGCACTTTTAAATAGTAGCACTTTCTATTTCTATTTTGAAATGTTTTATTTTGCTTAAAATGTTTTAGTTTGGCAGCTCAGTGAAGCACTTTAAAAAAAATATATATATTTAAAAAAAAAAGATTTTTATTTGTATATACAGTATAATTGTGCTTCAAATAAAAAAAAAAGTATTTACCTACACCTTATTCTTGTTTAAAATCATGTACATAATATATATGAATGTAAATGGAGCGTGATAAAAAGGTGACCTTGAAATTGTGGGTTAAAGGCGACACAAGCCGAGAAAAAAAAATTTGGGTGCACCTAAATTTTGTGCTGGTGCACCTAAATAAAGCTAGGCGCACCAGTGCAACCAAGGCAAAAAGTTAGTTTGGAGCCCTGCCTATTGGGCTGATTCATCATATATAGTCATGATGCTAGAAAAATTTAGAAACTCTGGCTGTGAGTCTCAAACCCATTCTCTATTCGGCCTTGCATGAGTATGGTGTATTTTTGCTTTTGTTAATATTGAAACTTTGCATAGGGAAGTGTTTGTGTGTGTGTCACAGAATAAGAGAGGGCAAGGGCGTGTGTGAAATGGAGTCATGACAATTTAGACCTAAAATAAACGGACACTTGTTTGCTGAGTCTGCAGTGTGTGTGTGTGTGTGTGTGTGTGTATGCGCATGGGTGTGTGTGTGTGTGCGCTTGTGTGTGTTTAATGGGCTGTCTGTTTTTCCATGTTCCATCTTCGTTCGCCTTGTAAACATCACTAAGACACTCACCTTGTTGGTAAGGTATTGTAAAATAAAGACACATTAACCTGGCCTACTAAGCTACCTCTCGCAGGCTGCCCAGGAAATAGTGTTTATTTCCCTTTGCGATGGCCAACAGTAAACTCTAATGTAGTTCCTTGTGTTTTGGGGCTATGCGTGGGCAGTGTGGTTTGGTTAGTGTTGGCCTGCACTCTTGCACGCGCATGTGAGCACTCCTCCCCTTCTCTCATACCACGTCTCAGTATTGATTGCACGCTTCCGAGTGGCTGGTAAAAACGGCCGAATCAGTCTTGTCAAACAAGTGGTGAGGAGAGAGTCAGGCCTTTTATTTGTCCCCTCAATGTTTATGTAGCTTTTAGGCTCATTTGATAATGCTTTTAACTGCTAATGAGACTCTAGCACTATCAGCTAATTCTTCTTCTGCCAGACGCTTTTACCCATTCATTTTATCCATTTATCATTCAGATCCGGCATTCATAGCCCATTTTACTTTTTTTGTGGTAATAAAAATAAACCTAAGCAAAGACCTAAGCCTTTAAAATTACTTAAATACATATATTATAACAATGAGGAAATAATACTTGGTTCAAATAAAGTATCAAAAGCAAGTAATCATATGGTTTAATAGAACAAAAGTGTTAAAATACATAATATAAACAATCATCTTATTTACATTATAACTAGTTCTGTCAAACGATTAAAATATTTATTCGCGATTAATCGCATTAATGTCATAGTTAACTCGCGATTAATCGCAAATAATCGCACATTTTTATCTATTCTAAATGTCTCTTGATTTCTTTTTTGTCCCATTATTTTTTCTCATTTGATATCAACATGTAAAAGTGGATCGGCTTGCTTTGTGCAAATATTTTTTGTTGAAAACAACATTGACAATACTGTGTTCAATTTCACACTAACATTCTCACTTGGAGCAAATAATCTCTCACACAATGTAACACTGTCCATCAATAAAAGGGTGAAAGAAATACTAAGAGGTCCTGATATTGAGGAGGGGGCGGAGAATCCGCATCAGTGTGTGTGTGCGCTTGGCAAGTGGTATTTCAGACTGGACGTGCTGCGATGATGATAGCTCAGTTCACAACGACAAAACACACAGATCAATTTGGTCTTGTCAATGGAACCATTTGGCAACTTTTTAAAAGTAAACTTTCCATTCAGAATCTTATTGGCATCCATTTCGGCGTCTCGCGCTCGTCATCCACTCAAAATGTAACGTTAACCAACTATTTGGCCGGCTCGCAAGCCCAAACAAGTGTGTGCGGCGTTCCTGTTGTTTTGTTTCCGGTCTAGCTATATCCGCTTGCGCTTTGGTCGACGAAGCAACAAAACGTCCTCGCGCGGCGCAAGCCAATGAATTGAATGGGTTTCATAGCGCAGCGCCGCACATGCCGCGTCATGTTGCAAAAGCATGTGAAAAAACTACAAAGTTTGCTAGGCCAAAAAGACAGTTAATCGCGCGATAAAAAAATGTACGCCGTTAAAATGGGTTTGCGTTAACGCCGTTAATAACGCGTTAACACTGACAGCCCTAATTATAACAAATGCCTACAGAGGGCACCAACGGCCTGGTGATTGTTGTTGTTACACATACAACATAACTTGTTCAATATTGGCCAAACAACATTTAATTCAAATGTTCCCTTAATCTGTAATTTCTTGAACAGGAATATGTGGACATCAAAACATGCAAACTCGCGATGGACAATAGTTCACGTTTAACATTGGCGTAGGTTTACAAATCTGAAGAAATCCCAGATGAATGTTATAAGCAACCCAAACTCACAGTAAATGCAGAGATGGAATTTGAGATGCTCCACGCATGTAAATGACAACAGTTCATGTGGAACAGCATTCACTGTGAACAGAGCCGCTCTGAGACGCAGGTAACCCACATGAATGTAATAGTTAAATCGCATACGTTAGCGTCATAGCATAATTGCCTAAGTCATTTTGTGTTTTTTCTTGTTTTCCAAAGACATTGAAATATGACTTAGGAATTATGCTATGAGGCTAACGTGCTGCATAATTAATCAAATTTCTGATCGCGATTACAATTACGGATGTCACGATTACGTAATCGCTCAAAGCCACGATTGCAAAAAAAGAGTTCACTTACATTATTCTTCGTGCTTAAGAGGTGTGTTTAGAGCATGTTACGTTGTGGGAGGCGAATCACGACTACTTCAGAGAACCCGGCACTACCAGGGACGTAAGTTTACGCTGATTAGTCAAACACACGCAAAACACCAGCACCCGCCATTTTTAAAAAGCCGTGTACACAGCCCAGGGTTCCAGACTGCGACCAAATTGGTCGCATATGCGACCATTTTTTTAGAATGTGCGAGTTAAAATGTTATGTGGTCGCATTTGTGCGAGTGGACGCTTGAGCAACAGAACGGCGTTGTATCAGCTGCTGCAGTCCGTAACTTATGTTCAAAATGAACGAGTAGGCTACATCATGAATCCATTTTCCAAACCGTGTTTTTGACTTATTCTGAATCACTACGGTACGCCTATAAAAAGTGTTTATATTCTGACTATTTTATCCCGGGGTCGTCTTGGCTGCGGAGTAGCCCAGTGCCTGCGTGACTCGCCATAGACATTAACGGAGAGAAGTAGCTCCGTCTACAATGTTCTTCCGCAAGACACGTGCAGTTTATTTATTGACGAATGTAGACGTCACGCGCATTGCACACTGATGGTGAAACGCGGCAATTACAAATTCACGAATTAAGGCATATAAAAATGATCAAAATGGTCTCACGAAACACAGAGCCCCTTCCTCCTACGTCTTTTCAGCGGTTATATTTTCCTCTGTCGAGCGATTACTCTCATGATCGCTCGACAGAGGAAAAGTAAATTATTATAAAATGCAGAAGGTAATTGGAGTGTGAGATTTCTGCTTTTTGTTACAACTATAAACTTTGATAACGAAAAATCTGTATCAGTTTATTATAATACTCTAATCTTTTAAAATGTAATGCATACATTTGAATGTTTAATGATTTTTAAAAGATAGAAAGATGATAATAGATAGATAGATAGATAGATAGATAGATAGATAGATAGATAGATAGATAGATAGATAGATAGATATAATATGATTCAAATGTAAATAGATAGATTGTATATAATTCAAATGTAAAATGCTTAAAATTACAGATCAAAATTACTGTCCAAAATCCATGAAAATCCTGAAATTTGGCAATGATAATTAATATATTACAGGTATTTCTGCTGCAACCCAGAAAGCCTTTGCTAGCCTTGGTCCATTAAAACCACTATTCATCAGCATGCATTGATTAATCCCATGGCATGTAGCAAAAAAAAAAAAAAAGGTGCGACCAAATCATATGCTGGTGCGACCAACTGAGAAAGTTGGTAGCACCAGTGCAACCAGTGGAAAAGTTAGTCTGGAGCCCTGCAGCCTATATATTTACTCAACAAACTAAATCTACGAAACAGTGATAGATGGTAGGGCTGTCGCGGTGAAGGAATTTCCCTTGCGGTAATTTTGAGTGGCTCAATAGCGCGATATGCGGTATTATCGCCATTTATTTATTTATATTTATTTGTTGCTATAAATTAGGGCTGTCAAAATTGCTCAAAAATGACTTTCGAATATTCCCTCTAAAAAAACACATATATTCAAACTATTCGAATATCTGGTTGCGCATTTTGTCAATGACGCGCATTATGTTACATAACAGGACAAATTAATACAAAAGAGATACAACTACTTGTATAGGTAGTTTATTTAAGTTTAAACATATTTGACAACGTATTAACTTACACAAAACCAAGTAAATCAACTAATGGCCAAGACCGCAGACCTTACTCTCGCTCGCACTCGCAGGCTCTCTCTCTCTCTCTCTCTCTCTCTCTCTCTCTCTCTCTCTCTCTCTCTCTCTCTCCCTCCCTCCCTCTCTCTCTCTCTCTCTCTCTCTCTCTCTCTCTCTCTCTCTCTCTCTCTCTCTCTCTCTCTCTCTCTCTCTCTCTCTCTCTCTCTCTCTCTCTCTCTCTCGCCCTCACGCTCTCTGCGCATAACGGTTTAAATGAACAACAATAAACAAATGTTGAGTGCTGATCAAGAGTTTTGTCTTCGCGACTCTTGTCCTAAATATAGCAGGCTTCATTCGGTGATTGAAAGAAATATTATCAACATTAATTGAAGTTTTACAGTATATAGAACCGACATTGAACGCTCCGAGCGAGCTGTGCTGTGGTAAACTGCTGCTAGCCTGCTACTATGGCTATTTCGAGGGCGTCTGGCCATGCCCCCATTGGCGGGCTCTGACGTGTCTGATGTAATGCTAGCTCATTGGCGCACACGTTGGAGGCGCCCGTGCCATTGGATGTGCAGTTGACGCAGCACAGCCAATGAGTGTCAGCCAACTAATCTGTTTATTTTTAAGTTAAATTCTACATTGATTAAAAAAGAAAATCGAATGTGTTTTTAATGGTAGTATTATTTTATACAGAAATCAATAATTTATAATCCAGATGAGAGTAATCCTACATTGTTAATTAATAATTTTGATTAAAATTAAGGAAAACAAAAATATTGATCTGAAATATAGCAAATTAATTTTAAATTCATGAAGGTACAATTACCAAACATATCGCAAGGTCTTTTTGTCTTTTTATTTTCCCTCCATTGTACCGAAATCGTACCGAACCGTGATGTCTGAACCGAGATATGAACCGAACCGTGACTTCTGTGTACCGTTCCACCCCTAATATATATATATATATATATGTGTATGTATGTATATATTTGTGTGTATATATAAGCAGATATTAGACGTGCTGGTTTTCGGTAATGCAATAAATCGCGGTAATGAATATGCACGATATTGTTATCGCGGGCACTTCAAAATACTGTGAAAAATAATTGATCCGAATTTAGATTTTTAGAACGCGCATTAGCTTATTTTCCATCAACCGCTTAAAAAAACACTGCGTATATGCTGCGGAAAACACCGGCACATGCCTAGCAGATATATTATAAATGTATAAAAAAATATAATTTAAATATAACAATAATAAATTCCATGTATGCAGCTATAGCCTAAATAGCGATTTGGCAATTTTAATTTAAAGTTGACTTTGAATCAACACAGTGGTAAAAAAAAAAAAATAGTGAAGATTCCTTGCAGACCTACATGTGATTCAGTGACCGTCCTCCCAGATCTCCTGTGCTTCAAGAGAAAGCACACACTGAGTTGTCCGTCAGCAAGCTTACCCCACCTGTACTTGGGCTCGAGTCAGAATCCTGCAATCAAGGAGAGAGATCGTTTTGTGCATTCAAAGTGCGATTAAGGGTAATCCATTAACTCTGTGACGTAAGCCATATCCTCTTCAGCGTGATTTTTATATCTATCTATCTCTCTCACCTACTCATTCCTGCTCAGAACATATCGAGCAAACCCTGAATTAGATGATTTTATCTGCAATTTCAATTGATGTGCAGTCAGTGTGTGTTTATATGTGGCTAATCTGAGATTTAGAGCTGGAACTGTTTAACTAGGTTTTAACCAGTTTGTACCTTCCATCTGCCTGTTGATTCCTTGCATTTGTGTATCTCATTTATATGACTGCCATCTGATCAATATGTTTTCACTGTGATCCATGGCTGAGTTTTCATACATCTGTGTTCGTGTTACTAGCTGCTTGGTTTATTCCTCTCTGGGTTGTATTTGAGACCTCCCGACTCCACACTGCAGACAGCAGGAAAGGGAGGAAAACAAAGATGAGTGTCTGAGAGATAACAGAGAGGAGGAAGAGGACGGCGGGGAAGATAGAACATTTTTTGCTGAGAGGCCCTTATTAGCATCGCTACTACTTTTCATTACTGCTCATACTTGGGGGTCCGATTGTGATATGGAAATTAATTATATCTGAAATAGTGTAGCTTGTGGAAGAGTTTATGAGTACTTTTAAAAGTGATTGAACTTGTGAAAATGGGCAAAATATCCCATAAACTGACATTGTGTTCATGGCATGCGCTCAACATGTATGTCTGTGATTGGCTACAATGATCAACGCTTCAAAAACATGTTGTAAATAGTTATCTTTGATGCTCTTCACTAAGCGCTTGCGCAAGATACACACGGGAGTGTTTGAAAGCAGGCGTCTATCAGCGGATCCATAATATATCCACTGATAGACGGATCCGCTGATAGTCGCCTGCTTTCAAAACGGCCAATCACAGACATGTACAGTATGTTGAGTGCGTGAACACAATGGCCAATCAGAGACCTATATGGTGAGCATGTGAACACAATGGCCAATCAAGAGACCTATATGGTGAGCACGTGAACACAATGGCCAATCAGAGACCTATATGGTGAGCACGTGTACACAATGGCCAATCAGAGACCTATATGGTGAGCACGTGAACACAATGGCCAATCAGAGACCTATATGGTGAGCACGTGAACACAATGGCCAACCAGAGGTGTTTTAAGAATCCGTTCAACAGTGCTCAAAATGCTAGAAGGAAATGCTGGTGTCATCACATTTTTTAAATTTCAGTACCTACTTGGTACTGAAGTCAGTACTTTTAACAACACTATTGGGCCCCATGTAATTTTTGCTTTGCTTTGTATTATTTTGGTGTAAATTCTCCTCAGTTCATGCATTCTGCTTTTTGAGCTACAGTGATGTCAACGTAAACCAGCATTCACTCACAATTTTACTCCATTAATGTAATGCATTTATGAAAATAGTAGGACAAGACATGACTTTATCCATTGTGAATTGATTGGATTTTGAAAAGGAGCAGTTTCAGACCTAAAGATTGTAGTTTGTTGTGAAAAGAATGACAGTTTTGTCCTAGAAATCAGGCCATATTTTTCTGAGCTGCTTTATCACCCTTGATTATCTTAATGTATCCCAGTATTAGCTGTTCGTTTTATTATATATTTATAAAATATAAATGACAATACACATACATTTACATTTTTAAATATATATTTAAAAATAAGTTATATTATGGAAATGTTTGTTTTGTAAATATATTAAAAATATATCTGCAGGGACTGGGTGAGAATAAAGTATCACAATACATTACTACAGCATTGTAACTAGGGCTGTCAATCTTCCTCTATAATACTATTCGAATTCCATTCCTTATTTTATTTAATATTCGAATAATATTCGAATATTAAATGCTCAAATTCATCCTATTATTAATATTTACGACATTACTCAGGCTTATGGATCGCCAATGCCACTATAGCATGTGGTTGTTGTTACACGGTCTGTCCACTAGAGGGATATCTAACATTACAATTAACATTTTATTCGTGCTGAATATGGTTGAAGCGCTACCGATGGTTTTCGGCTAATATCTCCGCTAAAACACCACCAAAAATTCTGAAACTTATATCGTTCTTTTCAGTTCGACTAGACGGTTCCAACGAGTTTGGTGCTCGCCGAATCCGTTGAGTTTTCAACAAGATATTTGCGCTTCACGGGCACTTTTTTACGCTGTTAAACATTTACCATTTTTGACAGTATTGTTATGATGATACAGCGTGGATAACGTGCACAATTGAGTTACGATTCAAAAACGTTATTGTTCATCAGACGAAACAAAAGCATTTCATTTTCACTAGGGATGGCCCGATACCGATACTGGCATCGGGGATCGGGCCGATACTGTCCTAATATACTCGTACTCGTACTCATAAAAATTCGCCGATACCACGTACATTTTGCAAAACGAAACTGGCCGCCGCGAGAGCTTTGTCGAGGTGAACTGAGGCATAGGAAAGTAGCCTATAATGTCGGCGGTTAGGGCTCATTTCAAGATAAGGGGTGATGACAACAGCAAGGCAGACTGTGAATTAGGTTCAGCTAAGGTGTCGAGAGGAGGGAAAGAACATCGTTTAACACCAGCAATCTAATTAAACATCTGAAGACGCATCATAGATCTGATGGCCGAGCGCGCGCGCGGGCGGTAATGCACTCACTCTGTGTGTGCGGGTTACGGGAGAATAAAACGATTCGCGGGACTCCCGCAAACTAGAAATATCTATGAATAAAACATAAACTAAAAGATTTTTATTCATCTCTTGCAGAAAAGCAACAAGAACAACTACAACAAAATAGAAACGATTTACAGGACAGAGTTTCTATTCATAACATGGTTACAGCGTTGAGCGATGTAGCCAATCACAGACATATGTGTTGATTTCTGGAACGCAATGGCCAATCAGAAGCATTTAAGATAGACTGTATGAATTCTGTATGCTGGCAAATCCTCTAATTATAACAAACAAAGTGTGGATATTATGAAAGATTGATTGTGCAGTCAGCTTCATTGATAATAACAGAGATGTGTGAGATCGCGATGAACTGTCAGCTTTTAGGATTTATTAAGGGAGCGCACTTTGCGCGCATTCAGTCATGCCAGACCATGCACGCAGTAGCCTGCTTGCTTTTATGTTAAATTAACAGTGGTTTGTGTGTTAATACATTTATTATTTTACTCATTTTTATTTATTTTTAGACTTGTTAAAACAAGCAGAGAAGAAAATAAAAACAGTCTTCTAACCTGTGTTCTAAAATAGTCGTCTTCTTTTCTGGGAGCCTATTACTTTTGCGGTAGAAATATCGTTATCGGTACTCGGTATCGGCAAGTACACAAATGTAAATACTCGTATCGGTTTGAAAAAAAAATGGTATCGGGCCATCCCTAATTTTCACATGTGTGTAAGTCAAGGCGAGAAAGGCAAGATTCCATATAAAAAAAATTAATGAATGGGAATAGGAGCAGGCTTCACTTAATGATTAAACTTAAACTTTAAGAATGCTGGCCTGATGATTAGAATATATAACGTTAAACAGGAAAGAGGCCGCACTATGCATAAATTGTTTTATTTGCACAAACGCGTTTCGGCGCGTGCCGCCTTGAAACGCGTTTGTGCAAATAAAACAATTTATTCATAGTGCGGCCTCTTTCCTGTTAATATATATAAAAAATTATTAAAATATACATAAAAAAACAATATTCGAATAGTAACTTCAGCATTCGAATAGTATTGATTTTTTAATATTCGAATTATATTCGAATTTCGGAATTCGTTCCAACAGCCCTAATTGTAACCAAAATATCTGTTATGCAATAAAAGTCACTTTTAATTAAATATAAAGCATCTGTTAATGTAAAGTGTAAATGTAAATTATTATGCCCATATCATTTTAGCTGTGTTGTATTATTGTGGTGTAACTGTCATTTTAAAACCCTTTATTTAAAATGAATATGTATAGACATTGTGCTGTAGCTGCCCATCAGCACCATGTTTGTGGTGGGGTTTTTTTTGTTGCTTTTAATCTCCTAAAAGATAATTCCACTGCGATCCAATTAACGTCTGCACTGCCCTCCTATTTTAACAGTGGTAATCAGCTCGCACTAATGCTGCATGTATCAGAAGTGGCCACGCTCTCAATCTCATCGCCCAACGCTAGAACTGTCACACTAAGCCTCTAGAACAACGTTCCTTCCTCCTGCATCTTTCATCTGCTCTGTTTATATGACTTGCAAGGGCCATAGCACTCTTGACACCCTTAAATTGCATTTCATCCTGTGACTTTTGCCCTGTGCGGTCACCCAATCAGACACTGAGACGGGCAGCAATCTCTATCCGAGGCCCGTCCCCTCCGCTCATGATGGTGACCCATTATTGTTGCTATGGGAACAGTCTCAACTTTCCTGTCTGTGCTTCTCCCTCTGTGCCACGTCGTCATCACGTGAGCGCATGGGTTGTTTAACTGGTAACTTCTGCTGTGCTTTGTTAAAAAGCAAACAAGTTCAAGATGAGAAAGGAAATGCTCCAGCTGGCAGGATCGAGTGAAATGGTAGGTCAAGGTGGCTGTCTGATGGGGGATTTTCTAAATTAGGATAGTGGTGTCTGTCCTGCGATTTAAGGATAATCCTCTCAAAAGTAACTAATCCGCGCTCCACTGGTTAGATTGTTGTTATTGTCCCTCGTTCATTGAGAGCATTTACCGTCAGCACTGTACCAGTATCCGCAAGTCACGAATGAGAGATAAACTGGTGAATCCCAAAAGCAGTTTGCGTCATATTTTATCCTGAATCAAAAGGGGAAAATATTAAATTGTTGTGCATAAAAACATAACCTTTTAATGACATTTATTTTCATGACACCATGACAAATCAGGAACTTTCTTTGCAAGGCTGAATGCATGTTTATGATGAATATCCATAAAATATATATCTCTTGTGATCTTTCTTGTGTTTTCTTCTTCACCGCGTGATATTGATTTGGTTATGAAAATACTGCTTTGTTGTAACAACTTCCCCCTTCAAAGCAAATCATATTATATATTTATTCATGGTGATAAAGCTGCTATTTGAGTTGTCTCTTTATTATTTACTCTAGTTATACTTTTGTTTACTTTGGCATGAATTCCTTTCAGGAGCTTTCAAAGGCATCAATATAGCTGCTGTTCTATTTGCTTTATATTTATAAATACATTTCCTTGCATTGCGCACTCTAAAAGGGTCAAATCTTTCTATCGTTCATTCTGTTTTGCACCTTATCTAACTGTTTGCCTTCCTCTGTTGTCCAGGTTTCCTCTTGTTCAAGGATTTCTGCATGAACGAGATCGACGAGGCCGTTCCACAGCTGAAGTTTTATGAGGAGGTAAAATGTTTTTTTTCTATGCAAGCAAGCATCTGTATGTTCCCTTCAACGGGCTTTGTGGTAATTGTGCATGTTTTTACTAAAGATTTTTTTTGTATTTGACCTGACTTATCATCATGCTGGTTATGACCTGCAATGACATGGCTAATCGATACGTTTTTTTCCCATTCCATTGACCAGAACAATACCATGTGTCCTATTAAACAGCGTGGGATTGTCTCTGAAATGACGGTAGTCTTGTTTTGATCTTTTCAGATTAAAGAGTACGAGAAGTTGGATTCAGAAGAGGAGAGGCTAACGAGCAGTCGGCAGATTTACGACGTCTACATAATGAAGGAGCTTCTGTCGTGTTCACATGTAAGAAAAAAATGTCAGAATCTATAAAATGGTCACTAGCAGCTGTTTCTCATTTATACGACATAGGGCTGCAAAATTGATAAATAATGAATAAATATTCAAGATTTTGTCTCTGCAATTCAGTTCTAATATTGCAATATCTAATTTAGATCTGCTACTGTCATGTCAAAGCTTTCTATTCGCTACATGATTATTTGCAAGGTCAAACAGTGATCCAACAACTAATCAGTGAAGATGAATACTTGCATTATATATAATAATTGTGTAAATAATAAACTATATATATTTATGTATCTTTTTTTTTATTCATAGAATTAAAAAATATATATATTATTATAAATTATATTTTGTTATAATGTTGTCAAGTCATCCTCATTTCTATAGCACTTTTAACAATGTAGATTGTTTCAAAGCAGCTTTACAGAGATAAACAGATAATTTAAGGTATCAGAGATTGGTTTGGTTTTATAGCGGTTCCCGAATAATGGTATCTTCCAGCCAAAGCCCGTTTTGATTGACTCGCCTCCATCGAAACGATCACTTGCCATTAAATTAGGGCCGCTAAGAAGACACCGTTCTCTCTAAACTGTTTATATTCATTAGCCCTAATATGATGCATGCAAAGGAACATGGTTCTATAATGCTGCTAGCTGGAGGGATGATGTTTCTTATTGTCCTCTGAAGATCCGGAGACTCAAATGATTTCTGCTGAGAAAAACAAGAGTACCATTAGCCTCCGTCAGTCTCCAGTAGTAGCTTTTCAGAAACAGGAAGCCTGAATGAACCAACACAATGGCTTATAGGACACTCAAGCCCTGTGTGATTGTCACACTGTTTTATGTTGTGATAACCAGGAATGCTTAGGAGGTCAATGTCGATGCTTGACGTTTATTCAGGGGAAACTGTTCTTGTTGTTTTAGTGTTTTGACCTCCCTTATCGCAAATGTCACTTAATCTACCTTCCTTTCTCACAGCCCTTCTCTAAGAAGGCAGTAGACCATGTCCAGACTAACCTAGCAAAGAAACAAGTTCCTCCAAATCTCTTTCAGGTAAGTCCCCCAACATGATATAATCGAACCCGTTTTTCCGGGTGCAGATGGGCTTTTGTGCATTTAACACAAAGGAAGTAAAGTGTTTAGAAAGCAGGGACTCAGATCCTGATGCATTCGTTTGCTTGTCTCCTTCCAGCCATACATAGTTGAAATCTGTGACAGTCTTCGAGGAAAGATCTTTCAGAAGTTCATTGAAAGGTGACACAGACTACTACAAAGCTAATAAAAATTCAAATGCTAATTTTTAAGGTTATTTTGTTGCTTGGGAATGATTATAACATTAAAACCTTTCTATTTGTTCAATAGCGACAAGTTCACGCGTTTCTGCCAGTGGAAAAATGTAGAGCTCAACATCCATGTGAGTTTTTTTTCTTTTTCTTTTTTTTCTAACGTTTTGGTCCCTTGTGCTTTATTTACCCAAAAGTTATTCATGCACCTTTAAAAACTTTTGAAATCTTATTTAATCATTTTATTTTTGCATGTAGTTGACCATGAATGACTTCAGCGTGCATCGGATCATCGGTAGAGGAGGTTTTGGAGAGGTGTACGGATGCAGAAAGGCGGACACAGGGAAAATGTAAGTGCTGTTGTAAGGATGAAACCAAAAAGAAGCTTCTTTTAGGTTTAGATAAAAGGATGTGCTTACTTACTGTGTGTGTCTCAGGTATGCCATGAAGTGTTTGGATAAAAAGCGGATCAAAATGAAGCAGGGCGAAACGCTGGCGCTCAATGAGAGAATCATGCTGTCGTTGGTCAGCACCGGGGTGAGTTACACGTTCACAAGTGCAAACTCAACTCGTCGTCGTACTCAGACTGCACAATTAACATCCGTCTCATTTGTTGTA
Organism: Rhinichthys osculus; assembly: GCA_029959095.1. Lineage (NCBI taxonomy): Eukaryota > Metazoa > Chordata > Actinopteri > Cypriniformes > Leuciscidae > Rhinichthys > Rhinichthys osculus. Next base: position 26,270,208 of record JARWKJ010000024.1, read on the forward strand.
CCCTCTCCATCTCTTTTTCTTTCTGCAGGATTGCCCTTTCATAGTGTGTATGACATATGCCTTCCACACCCCTGATAAACTGTGTTTCATCCTGGACTTGATGAATGGTAAGGGAAGCCATCATCTCTTTGGTCTAAAGGCCTGTTCATGCCAATGTTTAAGAGTCCAATTTTTATACTAAGACTAGTTTAATGCCAAAACCTAAAATACATCATATTTTCGGTACACAAAACACTAAAGGGGGTCGCACACCGGACGAGAAGCGCAGTGTCGCATTGCGCCACATGGTTAAAATTCAAACCCATTGTTTTCAATGAGTGTACTCACACCAGCGCCCAGCTATGAATCAGGACTGCTGTACAGACATTGTCTTAATTTCATAATACCCTTAAACAATCAATATTGTTGACCACAAACTGACAAAATGTGTGCATCCGGTGTGCAATACCTCTAGACGCTATGTGGCACTTCTTGCCCGGTGTCTTACTGCTTTAAGACTCCAAACAAAAAAAGCAGAAGTACAATGCTTTGGACTCTGTGTTATGAGTTCATATTAATTTGATTTTATGTTTTGTTTTAGGTTCATGAGCATAGTTTTGTGCTATAGTTTAGATAGTCTCACCAATCCAAGCCAACACCACCCAGTGTGAAATGGCCATTTAAGGGCTCTTATTTTGGCCTTTCTCTATAACTCATTGTCAGCCTGAACATGGGGCGGAGCTTCCTCTTCAGACACACTTACACTTCCTGTATCTGCGCTGCGGCACGGGCCACTTCTCTTAACGTCCTTCTTGATTTGTGAAACAATCACATCACGCACTTCAAAAACAGTGGCTTTAACTCCACAAAAGCATTTAGACACTCATGGATCTGATCGTAATAACCCTTCCTACATATCAGAATGATAAACATTTTCCCAGAATTCTCAGAAATGGACACAGTTCAAGTGGCTGTTCGTGTGACATCTCAATCAAATTACAATAATTATTTAAACTCATACTGGGTAGAATAGAAGATCCTTAACCGACCTACAACTTGAAATAAAATTAGAGAGGATATATGATTTTGCAAACTGCAATTAAGTATAAATGTCGATTAGAAATCAAATTTTCCAGGGTTTATTCAGTATTTGTTTTTTTTGTTTGGTTTTGTTTTATTATTTAATTTTTATCTTGCTTTATTTTATTATGCACTTTTTTTGTTACTTAATTCACTTTAATTTAGTGGGTTTTTTTGTTTTTGTTTTTTTACTCCCTACAAACGACTGAAAAAGTAAAGAAAATGAATTGGTTACATGGTGTGGAATCCCTGATCTTATATATTTATAATGCAGTTTAATAGTTTGATTGTACTTGTCTTTCAGGCGGAGACCTTCACTATCACCTATCTCAGCACGGGGTCTTCAGCGAGAAGGATATGCGTTTTTATGCAGCTGAGATCATACTGGGCCTCGAACACATGCACAATCGTTTCGTCGTCTACAGAGACCTCAAAGTAAGTTCATCGCCATCCCAGTCGTTCTTTTTCACACTGAAAGGATTTTTTGTACTTTCCTCTGTCACTGGAGACCTGTTCTTGTGATTCCCTGTTTCCGCTAAAAAGGGAAAATGAAATGTTCCGTTAGAGTTTGTGTATTTTGTAACGTAAGCTTGAATCTGTTCTGCGTCGTTTGAGGTTATTTTTTATTAAGTTTGGCTGAGCTGTCTCTCTTGGCAGCACTGTTTATTGTCTTTAAACAGAAAAGTACGTCATGTGACGGAGCGAGTCGAGCTTAACCTACAGTCCCAAACATAGAAGTTAGGCTTGCATTGCGATGACCACTAATATCATGTCATTTGTCGACCCTCCGTGTGGAAGCAGCAGGAGTATAGTTATGCAATCGTTGTGAATTATGCAATTTTAAGTGAGATGTTTAGGCTTCGCGCTGCCAGATTGCTGAGGATATGCAGGATCTTCCCTGGCAAGCTCCTGAAACGGGAGACTGCACATGCGAGCAGGGTGCATTCTGTGAGCGAGCAATCCTGTTGTTTTTCAGCAGTATCACTGCTGTTTTGTGTAGAAGAAAAACTCACCATGAAATAGATCACGTTTGCTTGCTTATACCTCTGAGCAACGATCCTGAGAACCTTGATGCATGGGAAGATTTCCAGTGTGAAATGTCTATTACAGGGATAGTTCACCCAAAAATGAAATTCGTTATTGTTTACTCGCCGTCATATCATTCCAAACCTGTATGCTGATAATTTTATGTGGAAGATCATTTTTCAATAATCATCATGCAGATCTTTTTATAACACCAGTAGTTTAATGCTAATATATGGCCTAATAGGAAATCTCATTGGTCAAAATCCCTGTATATTAAATATCAAATATTTTCTCATTGGCTGTGATTGTGTGACATTCAATGGTGGAATGGTTATATATATATATGGGTTTTTTTAATAAATGTTTTATGTTTTTGTTTATTTGTTTTTTGTTTTGCTTTGTTTTTCATGTTTCTATCGACTCGGCCGTCATAGTGACAACAGCCAATCACATTACTTTTCTGGTGTTGCATGAACGCAATTGGCTAGCGTCAGCTCTAGGGTATTTGCATAGGCGATCTGACACCTGCGTTGGCGCTTGAAAAGTTGAACATTTTTCAACTTCTGCTGCGAGCAACGGCAGCCATAATTCAGTTCGGCAAAGCATGACGTCACCCATTCAGAGTAAATTAACGCCGAAGCCCCGTGTGAATGCACTGAAACTAGTAGTAAAGCGGAAGAGACGACCAGTTCACGTGCGCTCCGCGCTGCCACTTTGCATTACTGGGGCACTAAAGCAATCTGTTCCTCTACATTAAAGAGTGCCAACACAGTGTTTATTGTTTGAATTTCGTAATAAAATTGACAGAATTTGAAAGCTGAGACTTTACAGAACTAACAAAGCACAAAGCTAACTGGGATTTGTTGGATGGGAGGCTCGGTACAAAGCTTTGTTCATTCATCAACTGAAAACGGCATAGGCTGAAAGATTGTTTCTTGGGATTTAAGAATCGATATTGTTCTTCAAAATGGGAATGGGAATTGTGCACGCTTTCCGTTGTGTACATGGTCATTGTTTTTTGCTGGAAACTTTTGGCTTCGCACTTAGACAAAGTGTTACACTATTGCTGTATTTTTTTTTCTTCAGTAAATGTACTCCATTGAATCACAGTAATGCACAGTAATTCTGTTGGTGTTGCTCACAAAAAGACATTCTGTTCTTTATCAGGCTCTTAAAAATATGTTTTTTGACTGTCCTAACCTCCACATCATTTGCTGTTCCCCACAGCCTGCGAATATCCTCTTAGATGAACACGGACACGTTCGCATCTCTGACCTGGGCCTGGCCTGCGATTTCTCCAAGAAGAAACCACACGCCAGCGTGTAAGTTCCTCTTCTCGAGGGATCAAAACCACATCTTTTATTAGTGTAAAATAAAAATGTCTCTTGTTTGGGGGAAGTATGATTGCTTCTGATCTCTGACAATGGTTCTCTGAGTTGACACAAGCTCTCTGTTGTCTCATACTCATGTTTGAGCGTATTGGAGCTTTTTGCAGTAAGTTATAAAATCTTAAACCAGTCTAATCTGTTTTTTCTTTGTGCAAGTATACAAATGCTTTAACCAATGAATTGCATAAGCAATCATGTTATACATGCATGTGGTGTTTGCGACCACATACTTGTATACACTATGTTTCAGTGTTATTTCAGTGGCATTTTATCTGAATTGTTCAAATGAATCATTTTATTTTGTAATCCATTTGTTCATTAGAAAAATGACACAACTTGACAAATCAGGATTTTTTTCTTTTGAAATGACCTCAATGTACCCTTCTGCTCAAGAGTTCGGTTCAAAAGCTCACATTTATTTGATCAAGAATACAGTAAAACCGGTTGCATTGTGAAATAATATTACAAATTAAAACAATTGTTTTCTGTTTAAATATATTTTATAATGTCATTTATTCTTGTAATGCAAAACTGAAATTTCAGCATTTTTTTATTATTATCTTTGTTGAAAACAGTTGTGCTGCCTAATATTTTTGTGGAAACATGATACTTTTTTTTTGATGAACAGAAAATTCAAAAGAACAGCATTTATTTGAAATGGAAGTGTGTGTTAGAGGCTAAGTTTAAGTTTATATTTTCACTCGCTTAACTCTGACCGAGCCCTTGAGAGTTTCGTTCTCCGTCAATCCATCTGTACTATTTATATGCAGCTCAATGGATGCGCAGCGTACCTGTATTTGACAAAATAATTCATATTCTAGTAGTATTATCTTTTAAAATTTTATATTATCTATTACTCTAATCTATTTTTTACAGTAAATGAATGACCAAAAATATCTTAAGCACCACCACCAGTCCTAAGTTCAGTTAAAATTAGGGCTGAACGATTTTGGAAAATAATCTAATAATCTTTTTAAGTTTGTTATCTTCTGTATTATTCGACAAAGACAAGCAATAAATCATTGTATAGTAGGGATGGGAATCTTTAGGCACCTCATGATCTACTTTTTTTCGTAATTAATATTATTAGTAACAGTTAAAAACTTTATTTGTGTAATTATACGCGTATTTAAAAATAAGTATTAAAAAACATGTTAAAGGGTTAGTTCGCCCATTTAAGACATGAAGTTGTATGCAATCCTTACCAGCACTATAGTGCATACACACTGACCCACTCTGTTGTCACCTCCCTGGTCAGAGTTCTGGCCGCTGGAAGTTTTTCAATGAAGTACTCCCGGTTATTTTCCGGGGTCACAAAACTGCGTTTTTACGTGAAAAAAGCTCAAAGCTTGATTAATTTACCACACAAACAACACGCCGGTAAGAATTCATACCTCAGTTTTAATCGGCACTATTTTCTATCCATTTCTATCAATCCGCGCTGCTGTCAACGTCAACAGTGCGCACGTTCCGATCAGCTGTTCCATAGTGTTTACACAATCGATTGACAACGACGTAAAAAGTATTAAATTAACAATGGTGCGAACTTGTAAATTCCCTGGCTGTGACCACAATGATGTGCCGGGATCAAAGTTCAGATTCCATCGTTTTCCTGTTTCGAATATAACTATGAGACAGCTTTGGCTGGTTGCCATCGGCTACTTGCACGATTAACGTTTTTTTTGGCCTAGCAAACTTTGTAGTTTTTTTTTCACATGCTCTTGCAACCGGACGTGGCATGCGTGGCGCTGCGCTATGAAACCCATTCATTTCAATGGCTTGCGCCGTTATGTTGCTTCGTCGACCAAAGCGCAAGAGCAGCGGCGCGCACACCACGGTCAAAATTCAGAATAGTTCAACTTTTGCCATTGTGACGATTACCAGCGCGGCCAATAGAAACGTTTTGGCATCCAAAAAGTTTTGTAAACTGGCGTAGCGCCGCGCATTCCGTGTCCTGTCTATATAAGCACCGGATCTAGCTAGACCGGAAACACACTTGTTGCGAGCCAAATAGTAGGTTAACGTTACGTTTTGAGTGGATGACGAGCGCGAGACGCCGAAATGGATGCCAATAAGATTCTGAATTGAAAGTTTACTTTTAAAAAGTTGCCAAATGGTCCCATTGACAACACCAAAGTGATCTGTGTGTTTTGTCGTTGTGTACTGAGCTATCATCATCGCAGCACGTCCAGTCTGAAATACCACTTGATGGCCAAGCACACACACACACACACACACTCACACACACACAGCTGATGCGAATTCTCCGCCCCCTCGTCAATATCAGTACCTCGTCATATTTCTTTCACCCTTTTATTGATGGACAGTGTTACATTGTGTGAGAGATTATTTGCTCCAAGTGAAAATGTTTTAGTGTGAAATTGAACACAGTATTGTCAATGTTGTTTTCAATAAAAAACATTTGCACAAAGCAAGCCGATCCACTTTTCCATGTTGATAAGAGCATTAAAATTAGAAAAAATAATGGGACAAAAAGAAATCAAGAGACATTTAGAATAGATAAAAATGTGCGATTAATTGCGATTAATCGTGAGTTAACTTTGACATTAATGCGATTACCGTAAAACTTCAAATATTAGCCGAGTCCCAAATAAACGCCTGTCTCTTTTACACGCCTGGTGTGGCTGCAGGTTTGGGTAAATAAAGGCCGGTCTCAAATAGTGGCCGGGTCTGTTTTTTAGTTTCGGGTTGTATTTAATCCTCTAAAACCGTCAGATCGTCCGCTTTTTGGCGGCCGCCAAAGCAAATTGTTGTCCCTCCAAAGCCTTTTTTGATCGATGAGTGATGTAGAATAGAAAGACGTTACGCGCGCGCACTCTCACGTCTTAAAACAACACGAGCGCTGTCTTGCTCTCTCTCCCTCGCGCATATTAATCAAAATCAATTGACACGATAGTAAAAGGTCGGAAGACCGCAGTTTCACGTGGAGCATTTGGAGATTTTTAGAGATTAGAGACAGGCCATGAACAACATCTCAACACTAGATTATAAAGGCCTGTCTCATATAGACGCCTGTCTCAAATACAAGCCGTTGCAGTTCGACGATTTGGGAAAATAAAAGCCCGGGCTACTATTAGAAGTTTTACGGTAATCGCGATTAAATATTTAATCGTTTGACAGCACTAATATATATATGTATATATATATATATATATATATATATTAGTGTTGGGCAACGATTAAAAATTTTAATCGCGATTAATCGCATGAATTTATTGCGATTAATCGCGATTGTTACGCGCAAGAGTGAATAATGAATTCTAAAGTAGTGTATTGTGCACTTTTGATTTAAATATACTGCTATATACACAAAAGTGCAATATCATGTGGTTTGCAAAAACTTTAAACAAATAAGATGCTTTATACCAGCAGTATTCCCACAGTAGCAATAACATATTTATTGAAAATCTCAACTTAAACATTATTGTAATCAAATCAAATATTAAAACAAAGCTATGCCACTGCCAGGGCATTACCTTTTATCTACCTTGTTAAAACGAGTCCAGTTTTCTTCTTTTTTTTCTGAACAGGTATCAACAGGTATCTTTTATCAGGGAGCAGCAGAAACAGTCTATGTAGTCAGAGGTCATGACCACTACTACAGATATAAGTCGACCAACGTTACTTCTCTGATAGTATGACATGGTTTCCCACGTACACTAAGATTACATTAAAAAGATGTAAAGCCCAATTTATACTTCTGCGTCGAACTCACGCCGTAGCTACGTACTTGCTGTGAGTAGCGCGCGTACCCTGACGTGCACCTCTCCAAAAATTTAACAATGCGTCAATTCTACGCGTAGCCTACCGCAAGCGCTGTGATTGCTAGAACCGCTCCCCGGGTTTCACATGCATGCTCCCTCTGCATGTGTAATTGCGCGTCAAGGGGGACAATGACGCAGAAGTATAAATAAAAACCAACGCGTAGTCTATAGCGTAGAGGCTCCGGCGTAGGTCCGACGCAGAATTATAAATCAGCCTAGAGCAGAGGTCTCAAACTCACGGGCCATTTGCCGTCGTTGGGTGTTATTTTGTGGCCCCCTACTTGACATTAAAGTTTAATGTTAGTGCGGCCCGTCTTTGCGTGTGCCACGTTTAAAAATAAATAAATAAAATGTTATCCCTTATGGGCTACCATAGATAGTCTCGTGACAGCTTACGGTGGGTTTGTTGTCAATAGTTGTCATAGACAACCGCGAAGTACAAACTTACTGCGCCTGGAAATTATGATCGCGCTTGCCGCGCGCCTACATTTTAAATAACGAACTTGAGCGCGCAAAATATGTGAGCGCGATATGTGAACGGCCCCTTGGCGAGGCCACGAGCTACTGGTAGCTCGCGAGCGACGTGTTGGACACCCCTGCTCTAAAACAATGCGAGAATAATCATTTTGAGCTTGTAATATGTGTCCAACAGGTTGATAAGAAGGTTTGCTTTGATTTGTGCAGTCAGTAATTTGAGACACTATACATGTGTAGAAATAATTCAATAAGACGGGCAGACATGACTGCAAATATTTGTATTTCAAAAGCAATAATTTGTTTTTCTAAGTATAATAAAAGGAAATGTGCCTTCCAAAAAAAACATTCAATATCATTAATGTGTTGTATAAAGAAAATAAAAAGGACATACGCAAATATAAATAAATCACAAATATGTGTTATTGACAAAAGAAAGTTTGTAAAATGAACTTCAACTGTCAGAAGGACAGCTCATGAAGAACCAATCATGTACAGAAAGGAATGTTCAAATTCAGAGGAACAGTTCAGAAGAAACGTTAATAATAAATATTGAGAAGATTGGATCAGTTGTGCTCCTTTTTTGGAATACTTGAATACTATTTTTTGTGGAATACTTGATGCGGCCCAGCCTGACCCCGACTCTACCTCCAGCGGCCCCCAGTTAAGTTGAGTTTGAGACCCCTGGCCTAGAGTGAGGTGAAGTGGTCGAGCACAGGTGCAGCGACAAGCGGGTGCGTTCCTGTGAAATGTTGCGGTCATGCTCGCCTCACGCACGCACGTGTTGAAGTTGAATTGTCTATAGCCTAACTTTTTGTAGCTACACGACGCGCAGCACAAATCATTGGAAGAGAGACTGATCCTCGGCTCGCTGTTTGTGAGTTTCCACAATCTAAATAGTTATCAGGACGTCATCAACAGAAGGGAATTCACATGGCAGAGCATCTCCGCTAAACTAAACGCAGGCCTATCAGGTAAAGTTATGTATAATTTTAATTTAAGTTAAAAAGGCTACAGCTGCGTAGCGCACAGAAGCCGTTGCCATGGTTACTATCCATAGAGCGCCTGTCATTCACTCGCGGAGCTCTGTCTCCCTTTCTGTTCACCTGAGAGAACCTGCCAAAGCCTCTCCACTGCTTGTTTGGGTGGGTTATTTGCTGGCTGACCAACATCCCACCCCTCCTGTGATCATGGTTTGACTGTAGGCCTATGTGTATTCAGAGCCAGTGTAGGGATGGGACGATACACTTAAACTCACGATACTATGCACCTCGATATGCCAGGGTCACGATACGATACGTCACGATACGATATCAAAAAAGGAAAAAAAAGAAAAAAATATTACTGTATAACAACAACTTATTCATTTGCTTTGGCCGCCAAAGCAAATGTGTGTCCCGCCAAAGCCTTTTTTGATCGGCGACGAGTGATGTAGAATGAATTGACTGCTGCGCTTGACAGGGCGCATAACGAGCAGAGAGAGAGAGAGAGAGAGCGCTCCGGCCGCGCGCGCGCACTCTCACGTCTTCAAACAAAACGAGCGCTGTCTTGCTCTCTCTCCGTCTTGCTCTCTCTCCCTCGCGCATATTAATCAAAATCAATTGACACGATAGTGAAAGGTCGGAAGACCGCAGTTTCACGTGGAGCATTTGGAGATTTTTAGAGATTAGAGACTCTAGGCTTACTTAGACTCAATGAACAACATCTCAACACTTAATTATAAAGGCCGGTCTCATATAGACGCCTGTCTCAAATACAAGCCGGTGCAGTTCGACGATTTGGGAAAATAAAAGCCCGGGCTATTATTTGAAGTTTTACGGTATATATATATACATTTGACTCCATGGTCGGCTGTTTGGGGGCAAGGCAGTTGGTACTGATGCTAATATTTGTTAGCTCGCTGTAGACTGCAGTGTTGTTGAACATTGCAACATGCGCTGTCTTGACGTGATGACGTACCGCACCGTTCCCCGGATATACATTTTTTTTCATTTAGTTACCCTGCTTGATCAGCAGATGGTGCTGCCAGCCTGCCACCATAGACTGTATGTCTGCCCCATATACATACACACACACATATAATACACTAAATTATTTATATACTACGCAAATCATGCAGCAGTGCCATCTATCTTTATTTCGCGATCCATTTTTTTCGACCTCGATGCGTTTCGTCACGTTTTGTATCGCGATATTTCGTCAAACGATATTTCGTCCCATCCCTAAGCCAGTGAGCAACGGACTTTCAAAATAATAATAAAAAAAACTCTGCGTTAACGCGCGATAAAAAAATTGTCGGCATTAATTAATAAATGCGTTAACGCGATAATAACGCGTTAACTTGCCCAGCCCTAATATATATATATATATATATATATATATCAGTCTGGCGAGTTAAATAAAATATTTACAAGCCAATGGCGATTCTATTCCCAAGGTGTGCGTAGAGGGTTGAATAGAAGAGACATTTATAATGTCACAAAAGCTTTCTGTCACTTTTGATCAATTTAAAGTGTCATTGCTGAACAAAAATAATTTATTTAAAAATAAATCACTACCCCAAACTTTTAAATGGTAGTGCTGGTGCAATAAGCAGACAAACTGATGTTTGCAAAGCAAAGCTGAAACGAAGTTCTTGTGGATATGATGCTATAGCTGTGACAATTTAACATATTTACCCCCAACGTTTACATGTCAGCACTAATTTAATGTTCATTTTAATTAAAAAAAAACAGTTATTCAACAAATGTGCTCATTTAAATATAGACGGTACAATCTTAAAGGCACAGTAGCAAAAACATCATGGTAAATTCAAAGGGTCAGAGAGAGGATGGAAAACAAAATTAAAATGCATAACAAAATTAGTTTTTGGGAGAGTGGACTAATGTAGCAGTTCTTTTGACTGTTTGTGTTATGTATAAGAATGAGCTTTGTTATGTTTACAGTCAGTGTGTGCTCAGCCGGGGGGGGGGGGGGGGGGGGTGTACAGTTTGATTTTAATGTGCATTAATTGCTGTGTTTGCAGAGGTACCCATGGCTACATGGCACCTGAGGTTCTGCAGAAAGGAACAGCGTACGACAGCAGCGCCGACTGGTTCTCTCTGGGCTGCATGCTGTTCAAACTCTTGCGAGGGTAAGACCACCCTCTGCAGCGGCCCGCTCATGAATTCTTTATCTCTCTCTCTCTCTCTGTCTGTCTGTGTTTCTCACCTGTTTGATGTGGAGTGTAAGGTTTAAATGTCAGGGGTTTGGAAGCAGGAGGTCAGGAGCAGACATCAGAGAAAAAAGGCAGAAAGAGAGGGGGTGGAGAACACTGAAACGGTTGCTAGGTAGAGAGTGGGGGGGGGGTGAGAGGAAGATGTAATGGGGGGGGAGAGCCTGGTGCATGTCTTTCCATTGAGGTGTATGTCTCACACACACTTCAAAGCAGAATGAAAGCGGGTCAGAACAGGCATGGAAAGCTTTCTATACATTTAACTTTTACACTCCACATAAATAATTGTGCATATGAAATAGGTACACAGACGTCACGGTTCGGTTCACGCGGTTCAGACATCACGGTTCGGTACGATTTCGGTACAATGGAGGGAAAAGCAAAACAAAAATGCAGAAGGCTTTGTATTTTTTAAATAAGTTTTAGTAATAAAGGCATAGAACCAGTTTATTTGTAGTGCACTGACAATAGTTTTATATAATTAGTTTATTAATTAATTTAATTAATAAAAAGACAAAAAGACCTAGTCCAAAGCGAATAGGATGCGCGTATAAAGCCAACGTTTGAAGTGAACGCGCGTTCGGAACTAAGCCAATGGTACAGATTATGTGTCCTTAAAAAACCTGCGTATCTAACAGTAGTTCCGCATTACATTAATTAATTTATTTTCTAAACCGTGTATTCTCCGTGTAAATCTGTGCACCGAACCGTGACGCCCGTAGCGTTTCGGTTCAATACGAATACATGTACCGTTCCACCCCTAATATAAAATGTGTGTGTATGTATGTGTATATATAAGTAAAAATTAAATGATTTAAAAAAAATGAATTATTTATATAAAATTATAAATAATAATTTAAATATGTATATATATATTTTTATATATATATATAACTATGTATATGTACATTTTTTGTTCATACATTCATACATTTGTTCATATGTTCATAATTATTTAATGTTCAATATTAATATATATATGTATGTGTGTATATATTTAAAAACTATTATTTGTAATTTTATATAAATAATTCATATCATTTTTTTAAATAATTTAATTTTTACTTTTTGAGGTTTTAGTTATCAATTACAACTAACAATAAACAGAGCAATTCCAAGAGGGTCCTCACACCATCGGTGCTCGGGCCCTAATAAGCCATCTAATGGATGCCGATCTATCTCAATTTTTGATTTACATCAAGACGATGAGTTAGACAATGATAATGCCTGTGTCGCAGTCAACAACTGAGAGTGAAAGGTTTTTGAACTCTCATGGAAACTCCCCCTCCCGCCTACCTGTCACTGCTAAATCACCACATGTGTCCTCTGTTTGACGTTGCGAGGCTGAGCACTTGTGTGCGGTTACATGAACTCTGTTTCTTCTGTTCTCATAGGCACAGTCCATTCAGGCAGCACAAGACCAAAGACAAACATGAAATTGACCGCATGACCCTTACCATGGTAAGAAACTACACGCAGTTTTATTTTTGCCATTCTCTGTTGTCTTTATGTACCTTCACACATAGTCACATATATATATATGAGAGTGATCTAATTTAAAATTGCTACATTGTGCATGATGAAAAAAATAGGCCAGCAGTTACCTAGAACATCTTCGCAACCACACAGATCTTAGTTATAGCTTTAAAAACTTCTTGTGAAGTATTACCTATAAATGAAGTTCAAACTGGAAAGTGTCTTTTGGAGAGCATCTTAATGCTGAATTACGGATATTGCAGTGAAACGGGAGATAAAGGAGCCACAGCTTTCCGTGGAAGTGAAGAGCGAGCATTTCATCATTGGAGCACCTGTGCCTTTACACCCACTGTTTAACAAGGGAACGCTAATGGAGAGGAATTTGCATCCACGCTTTGCATTTACTGTCCTCCTCTCACCATTGCAGTAATTTAGTCCTCACCGAGCTGCAACGCTCTTGACTGTTGTACAGTCACTAGAAAGGAAGTCACTTGTTTTTAATTCTGATTTGGGACTTTTTGTGGTTTCCCTTTAAAGCTAAGACACAAGTGAGCTGTCTACTTAGGTGTGAATTCTCCCAAGGCAAAAATATGCTGCCTTCTGAGACACCTGGCTTTGATTAAAATCAAAAGCAGCATTGCATGCTTCTTTCGCCGATAAGGCAGTCCCAGAATACATTGCGAAGACTTAGCTCAGTGCAAATGGCAATTATAAATGTATTTATTTTTTCAGCATTGAAAAGTATTGATTGGAAATAGTTACAACTAATTAGAAATACACAGTATTTGTGTGTGCCATGTATTTGTGTGCTTATTACAGTATCAGGTAACTAGACTCTATATCGCTGCTTATAAAGGTAGTTTTAAATGAGTCATTATAACTTAAAACATAAAGTGCATCCCAATTCACATATTTATGTACTGCCCCCTAATAGTCGAATAGAAGAGGTTTGGGCGACGAACATTTTATTAGTCGGTTAGTCGCAGAAAAAAGAAAACCTCCACAGGAAGTGGAGAAATCACGCAGTCTATGATGGACAGAACGTTTATGGCAAGACATCCAAACATTCGCCTATCATTGATCGACCTTAAATATGGCTTATCACTTGAAACATGTAAGTAGTAGCAACATTACAAGTCCGCTCGCTCTAATGTTAACCTAGATAAATGTGCGCTATTATTAGGCGCATAAGTGTTAAGAGCTTAAGCGCATAAACGCTTACTGCATGACTTACAGGCTCTTAACTCACAATAACAACAAAATATTGTGCTTTTGTAAAATAATGAAAACAATCAGGATGTGCTTTCTGCCGTCTTGGTCTCAGTGAACCGTAACTCAGTGTATACTTTCCTCACAGACATGAGAAACATATCTATAGAAAGCTTGACATGTCTACTTTTAAATTAACGAATTCAAGTGGAAAATAAATATTCTCAGATTATGTCATCCGTATGAAACGTGCATATACGTTTGTCCACTACTGCGAAGATGACGAGTCAGCATTGTGACTTAATTTCTAGCTTTATGCGTGTGTTTTAGCGCTGATTAGGCTATGTAATATATAGGCAATTAAAGGCTCATTATTATGATTTATGGCTTATTAATATAAACACGATTAGTCAACTAATAATCGCTTAAATGAATGACTACTAGTCGACTAGAAAAATCTTTAAGTCGAGGGCAGGCCTAATTCTTTGACGTTTTGTAATATAAATCGTGTGAGAAATGTTCACATTGAGAATTCCAAATAGAAAAATAATTAAATAATATTTAAATACCCCGGATGATACACTTAAATATGATAAAACAGTTTTCCCCTGACAGGCAGCAAGATAATGTTTTATTTGGAAACTGGAACACAAAGATTTTGAGCCAAGACTGTTGTTGTTTAATTTTTTCCCTGATTAAAATAAAATAAATTCTAGTGGACCCCTGACAATAATTTAGCTACTCGGGGTTTGTTTTTTCGGATGCCAACCTCCCAGGGAAAATTATCTCCATATTTCATTAGTCAAGGATTTAGAAGGTAACGTGTAAAATAAGCGTTTTATACTCTCATCAGATTTAGTTAAGATTGGACTGGACAACTTAATCATGACACAGAAGTTTGAAGTTGGCAACCAAAGACTATAATTCAAATGTTGGGATGCATTTATTTGATCAAAAGTCCTCTAAAACAGTAGTAATGTGAGATGTTAACTAAATTGATCCTGTCATGGTAAAGCTGAATTTTCAGCATCATTACCTCAGCCTTCAGTGTCACATGATCCTTCAGAAAAATTCTAATATTTGCTGCTCAAGAAATATTTCATATGTCCTTTTTTGTGGCTATTTTTTTTTTCAGGATTCTTTGATTAATAAAACCTTTGTAACAGTAACTACATAGAAACATGCTAAAACCACTAAAAACCACCTGATTTGCGTTTGTTCATCTGCATTTACTGTGACTTTAGTGAATGTTGACCTTGATTTGAATGTGCAGTTGGCACACTGCCTGTTATGTAAGCGAATTGTTTTTTGGTTGTCCTCACATTCATTTGTATGATTATGAGGATATTTAAATACCGTTAAGCACTGGGTACTGTTAATGCTCTGTTGATCTAGATGGCAAGTAGAAAGTTTGCTGTTCCTGCATATTTGCATTTTACTAATGCATTTTCTGTGTAACTAATGAGGAAAGCTAATAAAACAAAAGCAAACACTCACTCACTTGAATCGTCAAACACCAGGCAACACTGCATAAAGTCATGTTTAATTTGACATCAATCGAAATCATGAGCCACTTCCTGTTCCTCTGTTTCCTCAGAATGTGGAGTTGCCTGACTCCTTCTCACCTGAGCTCAAGTCCCTCTTGGAAGGACTCTTACAGCGAGATGTTGCCAAAAGATTGGGGTGTCTGGGTCGGGGGTAAGTCAAACACTCTCCATCTTCAAGATTAGACATCTGAAATACTGTGGTCACGTTTTATGTTTTTTATTTATTTATTTGTATTTTGTTTGTAGTGGACTACTCAAATAATAGAAAAAATAGTTTGGTGCCTCTTGTCTGGATGGAGCGACTGTCTGAAAGCATTTAGATTAGGCAGAAGAGCATGCTGGGAATTATTTGCAGCTCGTTCTGAATTGCTGACACCTGCTGGTCAGAAGTGGGGATGGTTGATAAAGTACATCCTACTTTACCTGTAAAGCAATATGTACTGTATAGCAAAGCCTTTTTTTTTTTTTTCAAAAAATTGCTTGTATCGTCGCAAAATGTAAATTACATAATCGCACTTCTCTAATCTGCTAAATACAACTATAAGGCATGAAAATATAAAGATAGTATAAACATTAACATTGTGATCTTCTGTAAAGCTGCTTTGAAACCGTGTCTATTGGGAAAAGCGCTATACAAATAAATTTGACTTTACTTGTCTGAATGTGATCTCTTTTACACACTGTAGGGCGTCAGAGGTAAAGGAGCATGTGTTCTTCAAGGGAATCGATTGGCAGCAGGTCTATCTCCAGAAGGTGAGACCTTTGACCTTCTGTTTTCGGGATCAGCCCTTAGACACCTTGTTGAGTAACGTATAGTCTGTTAGAATATGTTTTTTTGTAACAGCAATGTTTAACTGATCTAATTTAGAGTCCGGATAGTTGACTAGCCATCCAACAATCGATTAGCAAGTTCTACGATTTTTTTCTTTTTAGGGCTGCTGCTTTAAAAGGAATGAATTTAGACAAACATCATCGCGGAGAGTGTGTATTAGAGTGCTTACACAGTGGCTGTTAGCATGCTAAAGTCCTCTCCAGGAAGTTGTGACTCCAATTTCATCCCCTTTACAGCACCATCATTGCACAAAGCCTTCAACAATACATTTTTATAAGACAATTACTGTCAGACCTCAAATAACTTCCTGTGAGCAGTGTTCCCATTAGTGTGCACAATCTGTAGATTTCTGTATGATGAGGACTATGATTTTTTTATGTTTATTTTAAATAAAAGGTTATAGTTGGTTACTGAGCCAATAGAGTGCAACAGTCAGGTTCCAGAAGTAAAAACTCAATTTTCTCCATTGGTAAATACATTTTTAATGATAACTTATAAACCTTTTACGAGGTTGTCAATCGATGGTATACACTTTCATTGTAGCCATCCATTCACATAATTTTTTACTGAATTGGTGGTGAAAAGTTATATTACCCATGATGCTGTACAGAATTCCACCAATTGTAGAGTTGTGGAGAGCAAATCATGCCAAAAGAGCTTGCAGGGAACGCCCACTCCCATGAAGCACCACAAATGACGTAATAGAGTCTTGCTATGCTATCAAAATACTTAAAATTTTGTGTACTGTATATGTTTATCACACAATAAACTTGCAAACATATTGTTTCTATAGATATAATCAAGAACTTAAATGAATAGTTTTATATTTCCCCATTGTTTTTAATTGGATCCTTTTTAATCGTCATTCACAATGCTTCATGGAATTGTAGTTCTTTCACTCACTCAAGCCGTTAAGTACACAGTCTTGTAACTTTTGTCTTTTTGCCTAATTCTCAAATACTTTTTGCTTTAAAAAAAGTTTTTGTGATTCAATTCATAGCTGGTTGGCTTGCTTTATGACATAATGCTTTAACAAAGGGTTATATGAATGTAAAAAGTACTTCTGGAATCAACGCAGCAGAAAAAGTGGTCGAGCACTAATGCGCTTTGTGTTTTATGACTGTTTTTTAACACTCCTGATTGGTTCCTGATGTAAATGAGCGTTTATTCTGCAAGATGAACTTGTCGGTTGTTTTACACATTCCCGCCATGATAATTTTTCATATGGTTTGTGTAATATGAATTGTCTGCGTCTGCTGTTTGGTTGCAGTACCCCCCACCCCTCATTCCCCCCAGAGGAGAGGTCAACGCTGCAGACGCCTTTGACATCGGCTCCTTCGACGAGGAGGACACCAAGGGAATTAAGGTAAAACCAGTCACCGTGGGACCAAACTTTCCACTTATTCCACTTGGTGCTCAAGCCTGATGTCTGTGCTTCGGCTCAGTGGACTACTTTTTTTCAAGTGTACCCAAGATTGTGTCTTGCACTGAAAGAGCTGTATAAAATCAAAGAGCACTTGAGCTTGGATTTCATGCTTTAAAATCTGCTGGAATTTTCCATTATGCTGTGAGCTTTTTAAATGTCTCCCTTGTAGCCAGAATTTGACTTCCAGCAAAAAGCCTGGTCCACATTGCAACTTACTCTCGCTAAAACTGCCCATGTAGACAGAAAGAAACTGTCTGAATTGAATGTCATTGTCATCTTTATGTGTCTCTCTCAGCTGCTTGACAGTGATCAGGAGCTCTATAAGAACTTTCCTCTGGTGATCTCTGAGCGCTGGCAGCAGGAGGTGGCCGAGACTGTGTATGACGCTGTCAACTGCGACACAGATAAGAACGAGGCGCGCAAACGGGCCAAAAACAAGCAGCAGGGCCATGAAGAAGGTAAAACACTGCACATTAGGATTTTTTTATTGTGACATTCATTTCTGTGCATTATCCCCCAAATTCTCATTTCCGTAATGTAAGATAGCTCATTAATAAAATGTTATTTTATATTATATTTATACACGATCATTCCATGTTTGGGGTAGATTTTTTTTGTTTTTGTAAGAAATCCCTTAAGCTCACCAAGGCTAAATTTATTTGATCAAATACAGTAAAAACTGTAATTTTGTGAAATATTACAAATAACTTTTCTATTTAAATATATTTTAAAATGTAATTTATTCCTGTGATCAAAGCTGAATTTTCAGCATCATTTCTCCAGTCTTCAGTGTCACATGATCCTTCAGAAATCATTCTAATATGATGATTTGATGCTGAAGAAACATTTCTTATTATTGTCAGCGTTGTAAACAGTTGTGATGGTTAATATTTTTGTGGAAACCGTGATGCATTTTTTTTTTTTTTATAATTCTTTGATAATTAGAAAGTTCAAAAGAACAGCGTTTATGTGTCTTTTGTCAGTTTTGATTAGATTAATGCTGAAAAGAAGTATTAATTTCTTTCAAAAAAGTCTTTACTTTTTTATTCAATTTTATAAAATAACAAATATAAAAAATTATAAAT
The DNA here is from genome assembly GCA_029959095.1 of Rhinichthys osculus. Taxonomy (NCBI): domain Eukaryota; kingdom Metazoa; phylum Chordata; class Actinopteri; order Cypriniformes; family Leuciscidae; genus Rhinichthys; species Rhinichthys osculus. Next base: position 26,288,729 of record JARWKJ010000024.1, read on the forward strand.
ATATTAATTATTAATATATAATAATAAAAAAATATAAAATTAAATATTTTCATATACACTTTCATATTTTTGTGACTAGTGTTTGTGTCATGGCAATGTACACAGAACAGCTGGTTGCAAAATGCTGTTTGTAAACATCCTGTTTGCTCTTATTCAGCAAACTCTCATTTTCTAACTTCTGAGAACTATAGCGGATTGTTTGGCAGTGGTTTCATGAAATTTTAATGAACAGCCACTCTAGGCGTCACATTGTCTGCAGCACTCGGTCATTTACCTAGGTTTTAAGGGGGTCACAAAAAATTTTGTTTTTTGGTGGAAACTAGTTTGCATTAAATCATAAGCCGTATACGGAATTGACAAGCAGTAATTTCACACAGCGGTGCCGAGAGAAGAAAACGGCCTCTGCTACGGTAGTGCTACATTCTCCAGCATGAATTAAAGGCCCAGGTGACGTCAGCTAATCATCTTTCCCTGGTCCAGTGTCAGTTCCACCAGCGACCTCGAGGACAGGCTTGAACCCTACGTACTTGTTAGCAGTGCTGGTGCCATGTGCTTCCCTCAAGGGAAAGACACAGCACCCATCACATGACCGTCTGTGTGATGGTCAGAAATAGATCTGAAAGAGCCCATGTAATTTAGCAAACACTGAATTAATCGCATGCGTCACGACCACAAGATACAAGCACAGGAGTTGTGAGCAGGAATTCAAATGGGTTAAGCCTCAGTGAGAGTTAAGAGGAATAGGTGACCCAAATATATCATTCATTTTCATGTCTTTCTAAATGTGACTTTCTTCTCCAGAACACAGTATTTTTATGAATATGAATGAGAAAATACCAAAATTTAAGTAAATACAGCTATTTGTAACAAGATGACGTTTAGTGTCCAACAATTGATCATTATGTAATTGCGAGTGCCTGTGCGTTGTGTTTGTGCAGACTACGCGCTGGGGAAGGACTGTATTATGCACGGCTACATGCTGAAGCTAGGAAACCCCTTCCTGACACAGTGGCAGCGGCGGTATTTCTACCTATTTCCCAACCGCGTTGAGTGGAGAGGCGAAGGAGAGTCTCGGGTAAGTGATTTTGTGTGTTTTGTTTGTTTGAATCTGTATAAGGGGTTAATCGGCCATTTTTTGAGAATGAACATTGCCTGTGTGTCCCTGCGCTGTAGGAACATTGGACTAAAACTTTTAAAAAACGTAAATTCAAGGTGAGTCTGGTGCATTTTAGCTGATTCCCCCTCTCCTCTCATTTTTCATCATCTGTTTTAGACCAGGAATTATCATGATTTTCTTAAATATTCTGAAAAGGAGGGGAGGAGGAATCGCATCACTTTAAAGATTAGCTGATGCCCTGCGTAGTGCTCCATCCTACTGCGAAATTCCCATAGTGACGCAGGTTCACCTGCAGCCTGGGTGGTTAAGTGAAGCCGTGAAACATTGAGACGCCCACCTCTCCTTTTAATATCATCTGCTTCTTTCCACCGCTAAACCAATCCCTCAGTCTTTCCCATCCGGAGGAAGCGATTGCGTTTGCGCGCAGGTCTGTGTAATGCAGAAGTAGGTCACTGCAGATTCCCCGGGGCCAGAGAGTTTCTGCCCTGATCTGTAACTAAGATAAAGCAGTTTCCTGCATTTTTAACTTCCTGAGCTCCTGAATCTTCAATCTGAAGGGTAAATGCACTTCCTGTGGAATATACTGGAGATGAGATGCATGGAGATGGACAAAGAGGGAGGCCACTTACAAGTCAGATTTGGAAGCAGTGATGCTTATACTTGACTACATTGCAGTTGTTTTTGGTTTTCACTTTTAGAGAGGCAACCTGGCTTTAATTCATTCATTCATCTATTTGATTTGATTTTAAAGTGCTATATATTGTACATTTTGAACTTATGTCAGACTGATGTATTTTGCACTCATCCTGTTCCAAATGAAAATAGTTCATATTATTAATTATCAATTTAAAATTAAATTCACTGGATTATCCAAAAGTTGCTATTACAACATGGTAATCTAATATTTTAAATAAATTTGGTTCATACTGCCCAACCTTATTATATATATGTAATATTGGCTATATAGTTTGTATTCATATATACATATGACCCATGCTAGCAAAATGAGTCTTGAGCAAAATGTTATTTTCACATTCCGTATTAGAAAACCTTCATAATGATGTATGATGGAATCAGACAAAAAAAAAATGAGTGAGCTGCACCTGTTTGAAGTCGATAGTCAGCAAAGTCAATTTTGAGAAAAATCTAAGTTTTCTAAAATTTTCAAAACAAAATCACCTAGCAACCATACCTTAAAATCGATGGTAATAGCACCAAATTTGCCACACACCAAGTCATAAACAAATATCTATAGGAAAATATGTATATACTTTTTTCCCCCATGATACCACAATTATTTGATTAACATTGAGACAGACAGCCCTATATATTAAGACCTACTGTATCGCACGGATCTAATATAAATGTTTTACATCAGATGTTTTCCCCAACATTTAACCAAACGTTAACTTAAGTCATAACAGATAATGTTTGCGTGAATACGCGCCAAGACCGATATTTTGAAATAGGCTACTGTAATTCTGTGTATATCGAGATTGCGCTCTGTCTGAGAGTCTTTGTGCGCACGTCACATTTCATTGGTTCAGACTCATGCCATCTAGAATTCGCTATGAATATTCAGAAAGTTGGAATGCTTCGCTTTAAAACAATAACAAACTTGTGCTGATGGGAAGCACAAGTCGCAGAGAAGCGAGCAGAGAAATAAGGCATTTTCATGGACAAAAAAGCTAATCCTCTCAGACACATTCAAATAAAGATACTTTTAGGTATTTAATTACTATTTGGAGCATTGGGATTGCTAGACGAGGGCTTAATAAAAAAATTTCTGTGAAAACATAATTTGACCAAAATTGAAAAAAAAATTGACTTGTTTTGCCTGTAGCTCGTAATGAGCCCGTGTACATTCCGGCTCATTTTGCCAGCATGGCTCACATATATATTTTATCATAACACAAAAATAATCTGTACATTACTAGGTTTATGCTCTAATACAGTGTTATTTGAAAAATAATTTTCTATTCTGGCAAATTGATCAGTGAACAAAATGTTGTTTTAATTGTGTTTTTGAACTTATGATAATATTACATTAAATATTTAATTGACTGGATTATAAAAAAATATATATATATATTTAATATAAAAAAACTTACATTTTTATAAAAATAATTATATTGTCTAATTTACTGTTACCTTAATATAAAACTTTGGTCATTCTGCCTAACCTTAGTATTGAATTTTTTTCTTTTTCCATTACTTAAAAAAGATCACTGCATCCTTTGTTTTATGCTGTGATTTTATAGTGGTGTTTGAAAATCATGTCCTATTCTGACAGCTGGAACGGTGAGCAAAAGGCTTCTTAGGGGGGAAAAAAAGTTTAGGTTTTCATATAGAAGCATATTTTAAATCAGGGTCCATAGAAACCAGACTGAATGCAGTTGTCATTTAATTAGAGGAAAAATGTTTGTACAGAAGTGAGATGTCTTCCATTATCCTTCGGTCGGATGGGACTCCGGTATCCGAGATCAGACGATTACGTGAGATGCTACGTCTGCAGCCTGTTGTACCAACACTGACTGACTCATTGAGTACAAGAACAGCTTGTCACCCTCATAGCCTGAGACAACCTCTAGAAGTTCTACCTCAGTGCAAGTGACGCTGATAGATAGCATGTACCTGAAGAGTAGAATAAAATCCCACCCATGCAGAGCTAGCGGGTAGCATGGCGTGTTGCTCACAAACTCAGTAGGATAGTCTGTGAGAAGACTCTTAGAGGCCTGCGCTAATTAGTCTTTCCTCCCTCCAGCAAAACCTGCTGACCATGGAGCAGATCGTGACTGTGGAGGAGACGCAGATCAAGGACAAAAAGTGCATCCTGCTGAGGATCAAAGGAGGGAAACAGTTTGTCCTGCAGTGCGAGGTAGGACACCTTCATGCTGTTCTCACTGTCTCATTGTGGGGTTTACTCTTCTTCTTTTGTTCTTGTCTTGCTTCACTTTTATTGCTACCTATGCATTTGTACAAAACTATAGTAAGTAGTCTTATTTTTATAAATCAATAGTATTAAATATCCAAATAAATCATACATTTTGTATTTAAATGTCATTTATGAGATAAAATAATGTAATTTATTATAATAATATACAATTAATATTACATTTTACCTAGTGTAATATGTGACCTGTTATATTACGGCCTTGTTTTTCTTAAAAAAGAGAAGAGAACTGGTTTCAGTCACAAAAATAGGACTGAAAAGGTAAAGCACTGACTCTGTGGGCTTCTTATATGTGATATTAAATTAAAATATTTAATTGGATGTTGGACTGGATTATCGCATTATTGCAGCATGATGATTTAATATTAAAACAAAACAACAGACATTTTTTCCATGATTTTTTTTTTATTTTTTTGAAAAAAAGAAAGAAAAAAAATTATATTGTCTGATAAACTGTCACCATAATATTAAGCCTTGGTCATAATGCCCAACCTTTGTTTCTTTCTTCCCCTTTTGCTCTTATATCGTCCTCTGTGGGCTTCTTATATGTGAAAATATTCAATTATCCAGAAAAAAAGCAGTCTCTGTTGGTTTCCGTATGCACTGCAATGAACTTCTGTTCTAGGAAACGTTCCTTATCTCTTGAAGTTTTTGAGTCTGCTTTCTGCCGAGAATATTTTTTCCCATCAGCGCAGGAGCAACATCGGAAGTGCATGTCCACACATTTGCAGACCTTGCCGAAATTAAACCACATAAGTATGGAGGACCAACTCTTCCATATTTAAAAATAAATACAGAAATAAATAAATGCTCAATAAATAAATAAGCATACAATTAATTGCCCGAAAAAATACAATAAACAAATAAATGGAGGTAGAAATTAAATTATACAGTGAGACATAAATGTACATACCTCTTTTAATTAGCTTCTTTATTTATTCACCTTTGTAATAATTACCTTATTTATTTATTGTCCGTTATAATCTTTAACTTTATTTATTAATAACTTATTTTTTGAAGTATTTATTTATGTGCATGTTATAATATTTTTGTCTGTTTTATTCTTCCTTTGTATTTTTTTACCCTATTTATTTCTTCAATGCTATTTATTTCTGCCTGTCGTTTTTACATTTCTGTATGCATTTCTGCCTCATTATGCAAATGAGGAGGGGCTGTGTCGTAAGGGGTCAACTTCTGCCCATTGGTTGGTTAGCATTTTACTGCATCAGTCGAATCTACATGCCACCGGCCGCGATTTTTTTTTTTTTTTGCAGGGTGGTAGGGGAAGACTCATTAATATTCATTAAGGAACTCATCCCTGATTGTCAATTTAAAAGATACATTTTAAAGTCAAGAAAGTCGCAGTTTGATGTAAAACTGTTGAGGTATAAGACTGAAAATACGTAATTAAAAAGACTACAAACCCAAAAGGCGCACATTTTCTCTCAATGAGTGAAGCTAACTTTACTGAAGCTAACGTCTGTCATTTGTTCTATAGTCTTACGTTATAATCGTAACGTTACGCCGTCATGCCTGAGTGTTTTGTACCAGACTGCACACACACGAGCAGCGGATCTCGCTCGTTGTTTCGCTTCCCGGGAGATGTAGTTCATTGAGCGATTTTCACATAAAACTAAATGTCACTCTTCTGTTTTATGACAAACTGCGACTTTCTTGACTTTCATAATTATCTTTTAAATTGACAAACATCATATGTGTAATTCAGGGCACAGTTCAGACGGAATAAAAAGATAAGTTGTCTCTCGCCATTGACTACCATACATATTTTTTCCGAAATAAGGTCCCATGAGCCGGAAGCGGAGGGGAGGCACTTAGGCTCTCTATGGGCAGAAGTTGACCCCTTAAGACACAGCCCCTCCTCATTTGCATAATGAGGCAGAAATGCATACAGAAATGTAAAAACGACAGGCAGAAAATAAATAGCATTGAAGAAATAAATAGGGTAAAAAAAATACAAAGGAAGAATAAAAATATTATAACGTGCACATAAATGAATACTTAAAAAAATAAGTAATTAATAAATAAAGTTGAAGATTATAATGGACAATAAATAAATAAGGTAATTATTACAAAGGTGAATAAATTAAGAAGCTAATTAAAAGAGATATATACATTTATGTCTCACTGTATAATTTAATTTCTACCTACATTTATTTGTTTATTGTATTTTTTGGGGCAATTAATTGTATGCTTATTTATTTATTGAGCATTTATTTATTTCTGTATTGATTTTTAAATATGGTAGAGTTGGTCCTCCATACATAAGAGGCTGATTTTAAAATGCTTTTTTCAGGCCACTATTTGCAATACAAATAGCTTTCACGTTAAATGGATGAGTTTGACATTTGCATGCCAACGATACTCTTGGCACAAAACAATACAAAGCACACCAAAATATTGGTGCATTTTTTTTATTAGAACAATTTTTCTATCAATACTTAAATTGACATTTATTCATATAGCAGACGCTTTTATCTAAAGTGACTTACAAATGAGGAATACAACAAGCAATTAATTTTGAGGCAATAAACACAAGAAGTGCTACTAATACATTTGAGACATCGTAGAGAATAGTACGAGTTAGAACAGGGAGGGATTACATTTTTTTTTTCTAAAAACAGAAAAAACACATCTAGGCACCAATACTTTTTGAATAAAATTTAAAATTAACATCTCCCTTGACTGGCTTTTCGAATGTTGTCTGATTTTGCCTTATCTACAAAAGATGCATTTGTCCCAACTCGTGTTTTAAATATCCTTTGCATCCAGTGTGCCTAAAAATGCTGTCTAGGTAGCTTACTAGGGTTTTATCCATTAGTGTTCTTGCTTTGTTAAAATAATAAATCAGATTAGCAATTTATTTATAATGTTCTTCCTCTTCTCACAGAGTGACCCAGAGTTCGTACAGTGGAAGAAAGAACTCACCGAAGCATTCACAGAGGCCCAGAAGCTGCTGCGTCGTGCCCCCAAAGTCATCGGCAAGGGGCGAACTAACGTGGTGGAACTGTCCAAACCTCCGCTCACTCACCGCAACAGCAACGGCCTGTGAGCCGCCCACCTCCCGCCACCCTTGTCCACTGCTTCTCTCTATCCTTTTCATCAACACACACATGCACACGCTCTCACACCCTCTCCCAGCAAAACGCTTGTCCAACACCATCAGGCTTCCCAACCGGCACAGTGAGCCGCCACATGGTCCATCTTGAAAGGTTCTGCTGAACTGCTGTTCCACAACTGTCCGTCAATCAAATGCACACACACACACACACACACACACACACACACACAGTTCCTTGGGGTTGGCGTCACTCCAGGATAATGCTCAAGAACAATCACTGATGTCAATGCTGCATCTGGGACCTTGTTTTGACCAGTGGTGCAGGCTGGGATACTGTGCCTCTGTTGTGAGCACGCCACTCTTGTTTCTTCTGTGAACCCAACATTCTTCATGCACATGCTGGCATGCTCGTATACAGGCAAAGATTAAGGCCTCTGCTGTAAGGGTCCCAAAAACCCACCCAATGTTCACTTGGAGCTTCTTTCCCAAGTGGCAGTGTGCTAGAGCCGGACAGTATCAGTACTTCTGCTGTGGGAGCCGGTGGATCCTTTTCGCCAAGGGAAACTAGAGCCATTCGGTCTGAGAGAGCTAATCAGATGTAAACAATCTCAATAGACGATGGCTTGAACAATATTACTCCCATTGTCTTTTCATGTCAAGCGCAAAACGCCAAGGCCACCTCACTGACTGTGCAGTTCTTGAATCGTATGCTTTGCACCACTTTCTGTCAACATTGTGGGTGCGTGGCATGCATGCAGTTTCATACTTAACGGACTCTGATTTGTGGACTGTTGTGGCACCCGACCCCTGTCCTGTACTTGTAAAGTACAAAAGTCTTCTACACTTCCGTAATACTCGCTGTCGGATTGAACAAGTGTAACAGCATGAGTTGCGAGTGTTGTGCACATCCAAGTTGTGCTCTTAGAGGACAACATACAGTGTAAAAATTAGGGAGCTTTTTTTTTTGGTGCTCGGCCCTTGTAAACACCAAATTCAGCTGGGTTGCTGCGTGCCCGTTCACGTGCATTAAATGCGTGTACTTGTGTGTGTACACGATGCAAAATGTAGGTGTTGTTGCTTTAAAGGATATGCCCATGTTGTCACCTGGAAGAATTGTTTTCTTTCACCTTGAATGTATTTTTTGTTTCTCTTTTCGTCTTTTTTGATTGTTTGTTTTTCCGATGGTGGAGTGATTTACGCTGCTTGACACAATGGGAAGGAATGTGGCGGGATGTTTACGAGGACACGCCCCCTTCTTGAACCCAACCCCTCCCCCTTGAACTCGCAGAAGTGCAAAAAGTGCCAATGAAATAAATGTTGACTAGAGACACCTGAGAATTCCTCGAGTCCAGGCCGCGTCACCTCGATCTCCCTGTAAACGGCTCCGAGAATAGTGTTGGAACCCGAACGCACAGGAATAAACTGAACTGCAGACCTCCAGTCGCTTGAACAGCTTCGGCGTACATAGACGCCAGTGGACGGTTGACGATGCATGATGTCTCGGTTAGAGGGACCACTTAGGAAGAAAGCAGCAGCAGCATCCCTGGAGTCTTTTATCTGACTGTATATACGAATCCTTTCTCTGTGCATCTACAGTATAATCTTCTTGACAATGTTTGCATATATGGCGAATCTCTGTCTCTGCCTGTCTGTGTTTGTCCCTATGTCTCAGCTTGGGGGTGGGCGGGTTCACATCTGTCAATCTGCGACACGCGCAAACCTGAGGCTGAGAGAACTGCGTTCGCGCCTCTTTTAGGACCATCGGTGTAAAAGAGCGGAGAGTTGGATGACTTATCTCATAATGAGGTGCGAAGAGGTCTTCTGTCTGTCTGTGTGTTTAGTTATGCCGGCGCTTCTGAGGGTGAGACGTGCAAAGCGTCATCACCATTATCCATTTACGGGCAGACACACTGTTATTCTGAACGAAGGTAGTACGCTCGCACTCACAGGTGTTCGGAAAGGTGGGCTGCTTGGATCGTGGAAGGAGAGACAACTTAAAACCATTTGTTGTGAGGCTTGATTTGAATATAGTTTAAGTTTTTATATTGTTTTGAATGTGACGCAAATGCAGATTTCTATAGATGACATATTTTTTTGAGCATGTTATGTGCATTTATTTTTGGTCTATTTTTCTTTCTTTCTTTTCTTTTGGTTTGAATGGAAAAACAAGCACAGCTTAACAGGCATGAGATGATTTTAAAGAAGTGTTTTCTTCATGTATATTCAGGTTCTTTTTTCCCATGCAGTAATTTTCTTTTTCTGTGACTCCTGTCTGTGCATTTCGAGTGATTTGCATGCGACGCTCTGCAAAAATTGCAGGGTTTTGGGGAGTCGACCAGTTTTTGTAGCCTTTAAGTGTCTGGGAGGTGCCATCCTGAGGATGTTTTAGTGCCCTTCAAGGGTTATATTTTCAAACCAAAATGGCTTGTTTTGAAATATTATCTCTGCACTTTTCCATCACGCTTCACGAGCTGATGAAATTAATTAATAAATGTGCCAAACGACTGTAGGAGAATGTCCTTGAACCAATGAAAAGCTCATGCGACGCTCGCTGTTTATTTTCGAAACTAAAATTGGTACGTTTTAACAGGCAAGTGTCGACGAGTTTGAGAAAGGGTACAAAAATGTGACCAAATTCAGGTGACGTGGAACAAGTGTGCCGCGGGGCGAACGATCCTACGTCATTGACGATACGCCTCAAAGCTACTGACCGGCGGCGGCCGGTACCGTGTTTTGAAACTGCTAGCCCGTTTCTCAAGAAGGGTGGCACCTCCGCCAGTCCTAAATATCCATGTTTTATTCAGGGGTTTTATATTTTATTTTAACGGTAGCTTTTCATTCACTTCGTCAGTGTTTGCTTCATTCAAGTGCTTGTGTGTCTGTTCCGTAGCGGTGAATTTGTCTGTGGGCGAACGCAGGTTTTGAAATGGAAGAGGGCGATAAATAGGAATAAAAAAAGAAAAACAAACTAACAAAAATCTGAGTATATATGTGTATATGAAATTAAAACAAGTGAGCTTAGGTTTATTTAAAAGATTTTACGACGTAGACACAAAAATTGACTCGGGAAGGGATCAGCTTTGATGTGAGTTCAACTATTTGTGGTGAAGAATCAGCTCAGATCTTGCACATAAAAGTTTAGATATTGTACCTACAAGTTACAGATTATTATTTTTGTTTGTTTAATACAGGACTCTCTTGCTCTCTCTTTCATATTTATTGTCTGGTCGGGGAGCTAGTCCCTCTGTGCGTGGGTTTACCTAGGGCACGGAGCTGTCGAGTATCCGGGTTTACAGTCAACCGAAACTCTTTTTCATGTGCCACAAACAAACGCAAATACTACTGTCTGGGGTTATTACCATTTAAGGTTATGATGATGATAATGATGATGATGATGATTATAATAATTATTGATAATATTATTCAATGAATGATAATTGTTATTAAAAAAAAATCTTTTGTTTTTTGTTTTGTTTTTCAGAACAGCTAGGAACATGTGTGTTGGACTGCTTATAAAAACAGTTCAGAAATAAAAGCCCCTTTTTCGTGTTGCCGTGTCTGTTGTCTCCATGCTTTCGGGATTGATTCTGTTTATATCAGAACAAGGGTGCTGGTTCTTAAGCAGTCGATTTAAACGAACTCTTCAGTGCAAGATTTATAAACCGAAACCACAATTGGGCAACTTTCAGGGCATGTCAAAGCCATTTGGAGGAGGAACTGCGGCCAGATCTCAGTGTGATTGAGCTGTGCATTAGTGTTCTGGAGTTAACAGTCCTCTCTTGGATGTCCTCCGTTATCCTGCAGCTATAATCAAAGCTCAAATCAATCCAAGGGTTCTTGAGGTTTACTATCCTCCCCATATTGTAATATCTGTCCTCGTTTGCCTCTCTTATTGTGCCTAGGTGTGAAAGGGCTAAATAGTGTTTTTAACTGCACTGATTGAAACTGCGAGTCTAAATGTCATTAGATAAGAAAATAAAAATGCTGCTAGACTTGAGTCAGTTCCCCTCTCGAAAGTGTTTTCCTTAAATTGTTTCTTTAAATGCTTTGTTTTTGTCCTCATGCAGTTGCATTCAAAACTGACCCTTTTATTTATTTTTCTACATGCATTTGTAATCTTATTTTGTCATTTGCATGTATGCATTTGGCAGATTCTTTTATCCAAAGCGACTTGCATTGCATTCAAGGTATACATTTGATCAGTTCATGCATTCCCTGGAAATCAAACCCATGACCTTGATATCATCAGCGCAGTGCTGTACTGTTTGACCTCAAAATGTAAACAACTTGATGTGCTCATCAGTTTTATTTTTTACATCAATATGCCTTAAGATAAAGCAAGACCTTCCGTGTGAAATTGATTTAGCAGTTTAAAATGAAGTTTGCTAAAGATTCAATTTGTAATCTTGAGATCAAGAAGGATGTCTGAGATATTCCTCCATGACGGCTTCATTCGACCCTTTCAAAAATCGTAATATCCATTTGCCTCGGGCAGTTCCTCCCTGTGATACGGTTCTGTTCTCTCTCTAATTCTCTCTGACACCCTCCTCCCACAGATCACACCTCCCACCCCCTGCATCTCACAGCTGAGTCTGTCTGTCAAATCACACCGCCAGACATTAGGAAGCCTGCGGACTGTTGACTTGTTCTTTTTCTAGCTGTTGCCAAGACTGTGTTTTCACACATTTATTTTTCAACAAATATCCAGGTGCACTTTTTATCCTAAAACGTCTAGAGGAAATGGGGTTATTCTGAACATCTGACCCGGCCTAGCAAAGTCCCTGCTAAACTGTTACGAAGTATTGGCGCCAAATGAATCGACCATGTTTTGAAATCATCTGTATCATACGATTCCAATATCGAAATCATTTCCAGCTTCTCCCCGTTTACAGCACTCTTCCTGTGTCAAAGTGTTTCCCAAACAGGGTAGTATGTCCCACCTCCTCTTGCTGCGGGATATTTATAGGCAAGTCTTGTGTTAACTCAGCTGCCATGCTTATCCGTGTGTGTGTGTGTGTGTGTGTGTGTGTGAGTGAATGTCCATGCCACTCTATTTCAGATTGTAGCTTCACCCTCTCAGTGACAGTGAGACTGTGTGCCTTGCTTTTGGCCTCTTCATTTTTTTTACTGAAGTTTCACACATACAATACTTTCATTGGATGTATTTTTTTCCATAGAGGAAGCCATCACAAGGTATGCCTGTTGTTTTTTCTTATTGACACCCAAATGTATCTGTTTCTTTTGTAGATACCGTGATTTATTTATAGATCCCAGACTCTGACAGATATCCAGGTCCTGTATGGCTGGTCTAGCCGGCTGGTGTTCTCCTAATGAAATTAGGGACGTTTGGCTTTTACGTCTAGGCCCAGAAGTTGAGTGCTTTGTTCTGGTTGAGAAATTAAAGGCCTTCTGTTTGGATCGACGGGATACTCTGTGACTAAACGCGGAGCTGACTCAAGCTGAAATCTGAGCTCTGTCTCCCAGGATCATTTTCAGCCTCTGACTAATTTGTTTTGTCGTTAGCCGTGTAATGTCAAAGTGGGTGACAAGATGTCGAGGTTTGGCAGAGTTTGATATGTTTGCATGCAATGTCATGATCCTGTGACCTAAGCTTCACATGAATCAGTGTTTTTTTGTGCATTTGCCTTGATGAATTCATTTGCAGGAAACAAGTGAGCAACCATTTGTTTTCTGGAAGAAGCAGTTCTTTAAAGAAAGGTACATGGGTCTTTTATAAATAACATGGTATTCAATGATTACCATATTCCATGATACGCCAAGCTACTTATATTACCATACTATTGGTCCAAAAATCATGCTATTTCTGTGGTACCAAGGTCAGAAATTAATCAAATGCTCTGGAATTCAAAATGTTATATATATATATATATCAGTACAACATTTGAAGTGGATCAAAACGTTTCATCAAAGTTATACATGAATTTTGAACAATACCCGTTCTTGTCTTAGGACCATTTTGATGAACTTTTTTGATCCACTTCAAATGTTGACTACTGTATATATACAGTTTTTACTATTCTAGACCTAATTGTATATTTCATGTAAAAAAAAAAACATGAGTTTCAGTTATATAGATTGAGAATTGGTCAATGAATGTGTTAAAATGAGGCATAAAAGGTTGGCAGTATTTTCAAAATGGTTCGAAAAAATATACATGAAACATCCTAAGTTAATGTCTGGTGCCTTTTACGATGTATATTAGAAATTAGATGGAAAGCAGTTAATTTACTTTTTTATTTATTCATTTTTTAAACAAAACTGCACACAAGGCTATCAGCTTCGATTTTTGTTTTTATTATTATAATTTTTTAGATATTTTGTGTATGTGAACACAGTATTTTGTTTGATTTTACAAGTAATATAGATTTTGGTCATCATATGATTTAAATATAAAATTAAATTAAAAGTATCTGCTATTCATATTGGTAAATCCCTCGGAGCTGTTTGGTTAGCCAAAAGTGGTCATACTGATTTTTTCAGAAATGTAAATGCTTAAACAAGACCTTACATGAACAAAGTGAAACAGATTTTTAAAATGAAAAACTGCTGGCTTGAACGTTGACTGTAATGAACCACAGATCTGTGCTGTTTCCAGTCAATTCCTGCCATTTGGCCTTCATTAGAGCCGGCTTCTGGGTTTGTTTTCATCATTTGTTTGTGCTGTTGGAGCGGGAGGTCTGCATTTATCATGGAGCGAATGCTTCACTGAAGACTGTAGAAGAACATAATCTCTTTCATTTAGTATGTTATTGCCTGAACAAGCTCAGCTGGATTTATCATCATCAACTACAGCCTAATTCTTGATATTTGCCTGTGCATGCACACACTGCCTTGATACCAGGCTGTTTTGGGTGGTTGCCAGGGTGTTGCTATGCAGTTGCTAGTGTTTTTGGTGGTTTCTAAGGCAGTGCAAGGACATTACCCCTACCCCAAATCAATATGATATTTAGTTTCCTAAATATGACTCTCTCCTTACCCCTTAATGCTTTCATTCTCTCCTGCTTTATAACGTTCTGCCTGAACTGTCGGTGAACGAGCACATAGGGAGAACTTTTGTTTCATTTGAACTAAAGTGATGTACAGTAATAAACAAACCCCTCAGGGCAGCAAATGAAGATGTGCTTTGCTAGCTAATTTGTTTCACCAGTTTCCCTAAATTCTGGATTTTAAGAAACCATGTTTATTCAGTTCACATAATCTCATCTCACATAATGTATATGCAAATAATATTATACTACAGGGCATTTGAATGCTTGAATCTGATTGGTTGGTGAAAGTTCTAAAGTGTGCGGTTATTTTCAGGGAAACACACGGCTAAAGTAGTTCTAGACAGGTCGTGACAGCATTACAGTTCAATATCACTTCGCCAAATGATTTCAGTTATTTCAAAGGTCCTTACAGCCTACAATAGCAAAAGAACCAACATTTATTGAAATATTTTTGTAATAATAAAATGTCACACAAATTTCAGATTTAAAGAAAACTTCTATTTAGAGGAAATATAATAAGAATGTTATCCAAAACATTTATATTTTTAGTTATTAATGATATTTATAGAATATCACAAACAATGCAAAATAATATTTAATACAATATTTATTATTTATATATATATAAATGTTACATTTATAAAAAAAATGTTACATTACAAATTTATTTTGAGATTAAATATGACCCAGACCTTTCTTTGAGATAATTCAGTGATATTTTCTGTCTCTTTCTCCCTTGGCAGGTCCACAGTGTCACTGTTTCCATTGTTTTGCTCCACTTTGTCTTCCTCAGCATCACACCTGGCTGAGATCTCCCTGCCTTCACCCCTCGTCCCGTCATGGCGCTCTCCTCACGCTTAAAACTCTGGGAACAGAAGGGAGGTGCAGGACGGCTGCATGCCTGTAGTTCAGCAACTAACCCGCACAAGTTCAACAATTAATCACTGTCCTTTTGTGGATGCTTGTAGTCTGTTTTCAGTCTCACCCATACCACCCACTGACATTCATTTTATAATGAGTGTCAAAATGCTGTCTGTGTCTCTTTAAGACTCTGTATTTTCAATCTAACAACAATGGTATCATAAATGTAGCTTCTTTACCTCAAATCAAACACACACACACACACACACACACATAAAAAAATAACTATTTTCAGGCAAGTCCTACTAATCCATGTCCTGGGTTAATATATATATATATATATATAAAGATAGTGCTATATCCACAATTAACTCCTACTCATCAAGTTAGGCCCGTTTGCTAGCAATATCTTCTTTTTCATTTGGGTGGCTATATATAAAAAAAAATTGGCCAAAATATTTGTAGAATTTGTAAACATCAATGCTTAAGAAAATATATTTTTCACATTTAAAATACGTTTCGTTTAACCGTTTAAATGGTAAAATATATATTTAAGAAAATTTTAGTTGAGGGCCAAGACATTTTTCTATCTTTGAAATACACTTTTGGGTAATGCAAAATATATGAGACGGATGGATAGATATACAGATGGACGGATAGATAGCACAGGTACGATGTGTTAAAGAGCGCTTAATCTGGAAAGCATCTTAGAAAAAGCCAGTTTACATGCATTCTAAATCATAAACATCTTAAAGACATTTTCTTAATGTCTATTTAACATCTTACAGGAAATATTGCAGAACAGTAAACACTAAAAAACTATATTCTGCAGATGAAAATGCAAACATCAATTAGACGTCTCTGTGATGTGTGTGTGCTATCAGCGTAGATAGCTGTCTGACTGCATACATTTTTATTGTCATTTTAGTGTCCAACACCAAATAATTCATTAATATTTCATAACAGTTTTAAGTAGGCTTTAATTCTCACAGTGTGACCCTTGTTGCTGCTGTTGGTCTCTATGGTGGTCCGCTCCCTATGGTTCGCTAAGATGACAGTATTCTTAGCATCGGTGATGTTTTGTGGTATATTTAAGGTTTTAGCTCTATTGAATCTGTCATTAGGTCTTTAATATTCTAAAACGCATCTAAATTACTTTTCCAGCTGTTCTTGTCTGCCACGTGTATGTAATTATACTGTAGCATACATGCTAAAGCTATCTTTTTCACAGGCAGTTTTAGCTAAGTTGGTATTGCAGACTGAACTATTTCCACTGGCTAGCTTTCATGAAGTGCAGTTACTTTATACACTATATAGTGTTACGGCTCTGTTGGTCTCCTAAAAGCCACCTACTGCCCTCAGCTAACATTTAGCAGCTCACCATGTGTTCAATATCACTGTATGTGCTGCTAATAGTGTGTCGAGGGAAGCAGTGGAAACTGTCAGAACGTTTATGGGACGATACTAATATTGTCTTTAGAGTTCACCCACATAAAATTTACCATGGTTTTACAATAGTACAACAACCTCTAGTAACTAGGCCTACAGTATTTTGGTCAAAGATTTATGCTAAATAGTCATGCTAATATTATGGGTGTAAGTCACAAAGATTCACAATATGTTGTAGGCTAGTAGCCGCCTACATTTGCTAAATTTTTAAGCTATAAATTGTTTCATAGCAAATAGCATTGTTAAACGTTATATTCATTTGACCTGTGTTTAGTATGGTCTTATACAAATACCATATTCATATTTACTATGCATAAACTATGGTAAATTTGAAATGAGGTATGTATCTATAGCTTGTTAGCAAAAGTAAGCTAGCAAGCTAAATACTGAGCTTTAGCAAGTCAGCATGCTGGATAAGGGAAGGTTTGTGTTTCAACTAATTTCCCCAACAAAAATGTGCTATGGTATTATTACCATGTTTGTTTGGGCATGACTCTTAATACCACTGTAAATTAAAACTTACATTGATAATTATACATTACCATGGTATTTAAATGATTGTTGTTAATATATTAAAATATTAGGGTATTATCATTTAACAACATCAGTTTACTATGGTGTTTTCTGGATAAAAATATTAAATATCTAAATAATGCATCTACTTAAAGTTATATTTTTTTTTACTCATTTGCATTTTTTTTTTTACATTTGGGTTTTAATAATACAATAAGACAAAGTATTAAAATATTTTTAAATATATTTTTATTTGTTTTCCAGATAAAAAATATAAAACATCATTAACACGTACATATGCATAAACCTCCAAATGGCAAAATATATTAGAAAATTTACTTCAAGGGTAAAGAAAATACATTTACAATCTTAAATACAAAATTAATTGTTTATTTTTTATTTACATTGGAAATGCATTTAAAAAATAGCAGCATTTATGAGAAAATAAAATACGAATAAACTTGTCGAAAAAAATATATTTATATAAATATGTTTTAACATCTATATTAGCAACATATTTTGGGCCATTTTTGTAATATTTAAAAATATTTAACTGATATTTTTTGAACATTTTTGAAAGGGAAAATAATCCAAACAATCTCTTTTTATTTTGTATTTGATTATCAGATAAAAATATAAAACATCCTTAAAACAACATGCATTCACTTGCATGCAAATTATGACAAAATGTTAAAGGGGTGGTGTAATACCCTTTTCACAAGATGTAAAATAAGTCTTTGATGTCCCCAGAGTGTGTATGTGAAGTTTTAGCTCAAAATACCCCACAGATATTTTTAATAGCATGTTCAAGTTGTCACTTTTTGAGGGTGAGCAAAAACGCACTGTTTTGTGTCTGTTTCTTTAAATCCAAATGAGCTGCTGCTCCCGGCACAGAGGGCGGAGCTTCAAGAGCTCGTGTCCTTTTACCTCACACCGACATGCACTGAAAATTTAAAAAACTTTTAGCCTTTTATGTTCAAACCGGAGTCAGACAATGATGGAGAGACTCAAGAAGAAGTGACAACATGTAGAAGCAACAGGACTGAATGGTTAGTTGGTGAATTTATGTAGCTTATGTGTAGTTATCTTCTAGTCACTGTGGGCGGGGTTTATGTCAGTTTTAGGATTCATGAAATCAATAACCCGGGAGGAATGTCGTGTAGTCCCCACCAGCCGTTTGTTGTATCCTTAAAAAGAAATTTCTTTAAAAGCAAATATCTCCCTTTGCTTGCTTTGAGCATTGTAACTTTACAGATGTTGTTTATGCTCCTCAAACAGCAACATTACACACTAACTAAAGTTAGAAAAGTGAAATCATAATCAACCACCCCTTTAAAGGAGCTGTATGTAAGAAATGTATTTCAATTAATCATAAAATGGCCTTGATGTGTCTCTAGACACTGTTAAGCTGCAACCCCATTTTTGAAAAATCCCCAGATATGGCATACCCAAACTGAAACAGATACAGTTCATGAACCCTTTGTACTAAAAGCACAAGTAAGATCTCATTTGAAAGCTGACACCTGGAAGTTTATTGTAAATGTAGAATTAATTATTGTCATAATGAAAAAAAAAGTTATAAATAGCTTCAAAGTTTTGTAAAGTTATTTATTTTTATGAAACATCTTCATGAAAATAAAATTGAAGTTGGCATTGTAGCAATCTAGAAATGCACTGCAGCTAAAGCCACATGTCTAACCATGTTATATTTAAAATCTGAAGATGATAAGTCTAAAACTCTGTATTTAGTTCAATGTTTTTCAAGATCATGTCATATGACTTTATTTTGATTACTCTAAAATGCAAACAATAGGTTACTGTCGTAACCCCGGTTCTCTGAATCATCGAGTGGAGAGATCCACCTATGGGAAGGGCATCCGTACCTGACCTCTGCAGAAGCATCCAATTGCACCAAGTCTGGCTCCTTTAAGAAAATGCATGTTTGCAGTGGGAATGTTACCTTCTAACCATTTTTCATGTGATTTGTGACAGTCAGTTAGACGTGGACAGTTTGTTGAAATGGAGTTCATGACGTGAGCTCCTTTATTCCCCATCTGTGAACAGATCAAGGAGGAGAAAAAGACACCAGAAGCCATCGCCACACAGCCTCCTCCTCCTCTACCGGGAGGATTCCTCAAACAGCTGGTGAGGGAGACCGAGAAAGAGACTCGCCACAAAGAGCCAGAGTTTAAAGAGGAGAAGGCGGTGAGATCGCACTTCAATGGGTGGGAATCTGCTGGAAAAACCCAAGTGATGTTCACTGCAGAGCCAAATGACATCCAGCCCTCCCTCTCTGGACGTCATGGGTGGAGCTTGACAAAGTCCAGCTCCACCTCTAATGGGTGGAGGGATAGAGTTTAGGGTGGGGTTAGACCTTCTAGCTCCACCCATTACAAATTACATCTAGAGAGGAGGAGCAGGACTTCACACTCCACCCATGGCTCTGCAGTGAGCAGCCTCTCGAGAAACCAGGTTATACGGTTTATTATGGTCAAGTTGGTTTGTAAACAAGGAACCTGGTGATTCTTTGTAACTGCTATTTTACTTCTCATTTTCCAAACATGAAGAATTCTGTTATCATTTACTCTCCCTCATGTTCCAAACCTGTATGAGTTTCTTTCTTCTACTGAACACAAAAGAAGACATTTTAAAGAATGTTTGTAACCAAGACAGTTGGCAGCATCCATTGACTTCCATAGTATTTTTTTTCCTGCACTGGAAGTCAATGGCTACCATCAACTATCTGGTTACCAACATTCTTCAAAATATCTTCTTTTGTGTTAAACGGAAACTCATACAAGTGTGGAACAATATGAGGTTGAGTAAATGATGACAGAAATCTTCATTTTGGGGTGAACTATCCCTTTAAGGTTAAAGTTCAGGGGCCATATTCACAAAGAATTTTAAGGCTAAAAGTAGCTCCTAACTGGCGAATTTAGGAGCAACTCCTAAAAATAATCGGCGTGTCACTCCTAACTTTAGGACTCCTAATTTTTTTTACTAAGAGTAATTCACGAAGCATTTTAGCCCTAAAAGTAGCACCTAAGTCTGGGACAGCTTAAAAGAAGTCGAGAGGACTCCTAACTCACTAAGACCTATTCACAAAGGATTGTAGCGCACACCACCGCCTCTCGCAGTCGTCCGGGGTCCGCGACACAAGCGGGAATGCTGCATTGATCTGCAAACTAATCCTCTCCCATGTCTCACGCTGAGTTTTGCTTGATATCCCAGTGCCGAATTTCACTTTTATTATTATTATTTTTTTTTGTTTGTTTTTTTTAGCACCAACTCGGCCAGCAGCAGTAACTGATCCTGCGTCCAGTTGGGCTTTCTTTTACGTTTTGGCGACTTTATAATCCACTGTCATTCAACTATTACATTACTTCAATAAGAGCAACATTTCCTTCCTTTAACTAGTCTATTTAGGCTAATAGATGTCAATTAACCAAGCAAGTGTTAATGCAAGTGTTGTTTTTCATTATTAGGCAAGTGGAGGTTTTCATTAGGGTATTAGGCTACCTTGATTTAATTTATTTTAATTCACGACTTTTCTCTCTCTCTGCCTTTTTAGAATCACACTTCACTGCGGCCTGCACAAACATGTCATATGTGTATTTCATATATGTATTTCGATGACATTACTATTATAATTTTGTGTAGGACACAGACATATTTAGATGTCGTAATTCCATGATTTGTTGCGTCTGTGTTATGTTCCGCATAATGGCCCTGTCATCTAACAACCAATCACCGTGATCATTGCGAGGAAGCTCGTGCATGAGAATTGACGTCATCCATAGCAACGAAGACTCACTCTTAGTTTAGGAGTTGTCATTTTTCCTTACTAAGAGTAGATCTAACTTTTAAGACAAAACTCCTAGCTAAAATATTTTAGTGCGATTTAGGAGTACTCCTAGTGGTAAGATAAAATTATTTGTGAATACGGCCCCAGAATAACTGTATTCCCAAAAACATGTAAGAATGTTCTTATATTTTTTCTTAAGATAGTTCTAAAGACAAAACTTGCATAATTTGAATTCCTGAATGCTCTTCATAATCATCGTCGTCAGCCTCGTAAATTTAGAATAACCTCCAACTTGACACCAATGATTGATAATCTAAACAATGATCGGTTATTAATTGTGAGTGAAGTAACTTTTTGCTAAATTTGAAATTCTGTAACATCTCTACAAAACATAATATTTGACAGCATTTAGCACAAAATAACTTTATAACACACAGCATATTAAAAATGCCATGTCAAGTAAATACTGTGCACACTTATTATGATTATTACGGTAATCTGCAGGCAGCCCAAAAAGGTGGTTTTCATATCATTCACTTACAGTAGGAACCTTCTTATAAACTTTGAATTTATCTTAAGAAATGTCTTAACGTCTTTCTTAAGAAGACTTTCATGAATCCAGCTTCAGGTTCTTTCAAACATGTGATGCCACTAACCTGGCAAAACTTTTAGCATTTATTAACTCAACGTTATCAGCTGGTTTTCATTGGGTTTCCCAGCAGGGGATGGTCTTGTTGTCATAAGAGTATGACTTACACCAGTCTCCATGTGGTTTTTAATGCTCCTCACAGCCCAGTAAACTCAGCGACAACCTGGTCCAGAATTTTTTACTTCCCGACCAAACTCCACCGATACTGGAAGCGGAGATGGCACTTCGAGCAGAGCAGCTGGTGAACGGAGAACGGGGCCGCCACACCAATCTGACAGAGAAGAAAACCTCCTCTCCCAGGAGGATAATGTCTCCGGAAAACCCAAGAAGTCTGAGACACGACTCAAAGTCCAGCACTCCAGAGATCAACGGGCAAGCGCCCAGCACAGACAAAGCCAAATCTCCAGGTCCACCAATAGAAAAAGAAGTGAAGAAGGAAGAAGTAAAGGTACAACAGGAAGTTAAACCGCTGAAACAGGAAGTGAAAGAGGTGAGGCAAGAGCCCGAGGGTCAACTCACTGTAACCCGTATAAGAGAGGAGCCCAAGTTGCCAGTGGTAGGTACAACCAGTGTTGCTTCACGATGCATTTATGTCATTTTTATACAGAAAGTAGATTGATTTTGTCCATCAGGAATTTATTATATTATGAGATCAACGATAATCACTTCAGTTGTTATTAATATTTTTCGATTATTGTTGTTACTGTTATTACATTAACATTAACTCACTGTAAAAAATAAAATAAAAAGATTCAACTTAAAGTAAGTGTTCGTGCTGACTTAAAAATTTTGTTTTACAATTTTAAGTTGTCAACTCAAATATCCAAGTTGTCACTTAGTACAACTTCACATTTCACGTTGACTGAACTTAAAATTTAAAGGCTGCACGAACACTTTCTTTTTTAAGTTGAATTTTTTTTTACAGTGCATTAAATTATTCTATTAACAAATGGCTAGTTTTTAGCATTGTTATATTTGAAGTGTTATTTTAGGGGTTATTTATTTACTATTTTAGTATTTATTAATGATATTTGTATAATTTATTATAAATGCGATATTTTTATTAATGTTATAGTATTTTTTAAAAGATTTTATTTAGCTTTAAATTTTATTTTATTTAAAAAAATGTTTTATATATATATTTTATTATTATTATTATTTATATTTTATTGTTATTTTAGTATTATTTCGTATTTTATTCATATGAAGTACTATTTTAATTTTAGTACATCAACTTCAACTTGTTTATTTCAGTTAGTAACCAAGGCAACATTTTTTAAGCTCAAGTTTTTCCTCTAATAATTAATTTTCGTTTTATTTCAATGACCAAAAATGATTTTGTAATAGTTTTAATTTGAGTTTTAGTTAGCAATAACAGCACTGGAATGTAGAAAGGTTGTTTTAGGTCTGCTACACTGTATTTGTGGCCTAATTCTCTGTTCCTCTTTCTCTCTGCAGAAGGATGTGTGGTATGAAGCTGGTAAGGTGTGGTACGCTCACAAAGATGGATATACACTCGGTTAGTCGCCTCTTATACCTGAGCTTCAGGGTTCACCTTACATTAAGAGAACAAGTTGTGTTGTTGATGCATCGACTGGTATTTTTAGTAGTTGTTTAGGTTTATCACTCCTGAATTGTATGTCTGAAGGCTAGAACAGCTCTCCAGTCCTGTGGTGTTAAGTTACTGGTTATGAATAGCATGTTGTCTTAGAGGATGCTATATTTACATGTGGTCTTAGTGCAAAAACAATGAACTCTTGGAAGGTCCCAAAATCAATATGTAAAAGCCGCCCCATTTCCCTATTTTAGCTTAATATTGCTTAATTCACATCTCTTGTGTTGCAAGATTCTCCTCTTTGCATGAAACATAAACTCTACTCTGGAAATTGTGGCGTGTTGCTAGCAGGCTAATCTTCTTCCTTCCTGCTCAGTTTAGTGATGAATGGGTTTAGTGTTGTTATCTTATCAAGCCTTGTTAAATCTACGCACCGAAACTGCCATCATGTTATAAGATTCAAAGATTAGCTACCGCAAAAAAACACACACACACACACACACACAGTACTGCATCTTCATGAACCCAAATCTGTCAAGCTCCTAAAAGAACAACAAAAGCACAATTTAAAAAAATCCATACGATTTGTTGTGTCAGTAAAATATGCTTTCAAAGTGTCAATGTGGCATGTTTCAATATGTGGATGCAGCGGAAGGGAAGATTTTCTGTTAAATTGTTAACAAATGTCCTGTTTGTTGTTCCCCACTGAGTAGAAATCTGATCTATGTACACTGTACCTGTACACAATTGCCATTGATTTGCGTTGAGTATTAGTCACCTTTGACCCCTGACTCACAGTCACTCAGCTGAAGCCGGACGAGGGCACACCGGATCTCCCTGACGGCAGGGTGAGGGTTCGACTGGCCTCAGACGGGTCCCTCCGTGAGGTTACCCAGTATGAGATCGAACAGGTGAACTTTATTCACTGCTGCTATTTATTGAAGCCAATTTCCAATAAATGAAAAAAAAAAAATCATGCTTTTGTAAATCATAATTATGACATATTGGCATACAGTAGTTAGTTAATTTCAACATTACCTCATCATTTCGATTTATGTCATAGCATGTCATAATTTCAACCTTTTATGTCATAGTTGACTGAAGAATGTTGACCTGTTTATTTTATTTTAATGTCATAATTGACTGTTTAAGCATAATTTAAGTTCAGTATGTCATAATTTCAGCTTTTTATGTCATAACTATGACTTAGTATGTCATATTTTCACCTTTTATGTCATAGTTGAAATTAAGTCATAATTTAGTATGTCATACTAAAGTATGTCATAATTTAGTTTTTTTATCTCATAATTATGTAATACTTTTTCATCATTGAATTATGTCAGAACTTTTTTACTTTTTTAATGTCATAATTTTGACTTTTTGTCA
>JARWKJ010000024.1:26320605-26328105 GCA_029959095.1 Rhinichthys osculus
TGTGCTTTGACACGTGGAGCTTTGGTGCTCATGTCAGCAATACACGTTTAAGTCTGGCTTGCAACATTTCCTGGATCACGTTCTCCCCACGTTTACCCACAATTCCATCAAATAAAGAGCCCAGCTGTATATTTAAAGTTTTCTCTAATAAGCAATTTAAAAAAAAAAAAATGTCTGTCCCTCACTTCAGGTGGATGAAAAGCAGAGAGCTGTAGTGGGTTTTGGGAAACTTCTGGCCGCCATGAACACTTTGGGATTCTCAGCGGATGAGCAGAAGGCCATCTGGCATGTTTTAGCAGGAATCTTCCATCTCGGTGTCGCAGGAACATGCAAAGGTAAGACAGGACTACACTGATGACTGTGTTTTGTGAAGCGAAAAAGAAATTGGACAGTCTTTTCTCTTTTTTCCCCCTTTGTTCTACGGCTTCAGTGGGCCGTAAGCAGTTTATGAGCTTTGACAGCGCGCAGACGGCCAGTGCTGTCCTGGGTTGTGAGGGAGAGGAGCTTCACACTGCCGTCTTCAAACACCACCTGAGACAGTTACTGCAGAGAGCGACCGGAGGAGTCCGAGAGAGACACACCGCAGACCAACCAGAGGAAGGTCCGAATACAGTCTGTCCCTGTTAAACCCAGCACAGCCTCGAAGATCCCAGCTAAGATATGTGTAGAGGAACCAGCGATAACATACAGAACATATTATCACACATCAAATAAGGCATCTTTACAGTTAAGGCTGCTCTGTGCCTGCTCAAAAATCGGTGTAAAGACGCAATGCAGAATAAAAGCCAGACTAAAGTATGCTCTGACCCACCTCAGCCCCTAGTATTACAACATCCAGTTAAAACTGTTGTGTAAATGCATTTATGCCACCTGTGAGCAGCCTTAAACAGTCTGTGTAAAGACACCTAGTTGCCACTCCAGAAGCGCTTCGGTGCCACCTTTGCAATAGATAGATAAACATGAAATATTGCCGTTTTTTTATTTATTATTCAGATGATGATGATAAGCAGTTTAGTGTCATTATAAAAAATGTTTGACCACAAAATGCCTCAATTGATCAGTTAGAAACTAATATTTCAGAGAGCCACATATTAAAATGAATATCAACTGAATAAGAGTTATAACCAAAACATTTCCGGTTTAGCTCGTTTTTTATATATATATGTCTATTATTTAATATATAATCAGCATATTTATGTTTCTAATTCTTCCATACACTACTGGTCACACACACAACAAAAATATTTCGCATCAAAAACGGTTTAATATTGATAATAATAAGAAATGTTTTGTGCAGCAAATCAGCATATTTTAATGATTTCTGAAGGATCATGTGACACTGAAGACTGGAGTAATGATGCTGAAAATTCAGCTTTGATCACAGGAATAAATTACATTTTAAAACATATTACTGTAAAAAACACAGTTAATTCAATTTGTAATAATATTTCACAATATTACAGTTTTACTGTATTTTTGATCAAATAAATGCAGGCTTGGTGAGCATAAGAGACTTCTTTCATAAACATTAAAACATAGTGTTTCGAAACTTTTGACTGGTAGTGTAATTTAGGAACAATAATAAAAAAAGTCCCCAGAAGGTCCTAAAATAGAAAAGCAGTTTATAAATAAACTAAATCAAGATTATTTATTGACGATGTTTAAAGTTTTCTTATAGGAGTCTATTGTAATTATAATTATCTTAATTTGAAAAAAATATCAGTCCTTATTAAGAGAGCTAGATCAACATAATTAGGTGTGTGTGTGTTTCAGGTCCCAAACTGAGTGCTGCTCAGTGTGTAGAAGGGATGGCGGCTGGTCTCTATGAGGAACTCTTCACCACTATAGTGTCTCTCATCAACAGGTAAACACACAGTGTCCTGGTCAATGACATGTCTCTGCAGGGTTACTGATGTGGCAGTGTGTGTGTGTGTGTGTGTCCTCTCCCCAGAGCGCTGCAGTCTCAGCAGCTGACGCTGGCCTCTGTGATGTTGGTGGACACACCGGGCCTGAGGAACCCCAGACACAGCGCTGATGACCGCGCGGCCGGATTCTCCGAGCTCTGTCACAACTACTTACAGGAGAGACTGCTGGAGCTTTACTACAGTCACACATTCACACAGACGCTGGAGCGATACACACGGGTACTGTCCCACGCAGAATCCTGCCTGCGAGACAAGTTTGAAAATAGCGGTGCTATGCCTCAAACTAATATTGAATATGAATATTGCTGATTTAATTCAATTCAATGACATTTCATTTAAAAAATAATATATAAATAAAATAATATTCTAAAATAATATTCTGTATGTTTTACTGCCATTTTGTTATTTTGTTAATAAGCTATATCTAAAAATGCCATATGACAACCACAATTAAATAGTGAACATGAATGTGAATCTTTCTGATTACATTTTCTTTAAATTTTGAAATAATATAATAAAATAATATATAAAGTAACATTCCTATGAATATTAATAACTTCTATTTCTGTATTCTGTTTTACTGCCATTTTGTTATTTGTTTAATAAAGTATATCTAAAAATGCCATATGACAGCCTCAAATAAATATCGAATATGAAAATGAAACTTAATTGCTGATAAAATTTTAATTTGATTTAGGTTAATTTATTTTTTTATATAATTTTTAATTTAATTTAAAAATAATATAGTAAGATAATATATAAAATATCATTCCTATGCATATTTATAACTTCTATTCCTTTTTTACTGCCGTTTTGTTATTTGGTCAATACACTATATCTAAAAATCTTTTTCTTTTCTTTTTTATGGCACCGCATAAAAAGTTTTTATATCGTTGATAACCTCAAACAAATATTGAATGTTTGTTTTTGACAATCTCAAACAAATATTGAATGTTTGTTTTTGACAACCTCAAACAAATATTGAATGTTTGTTTTTGACAACCTCAAACAAATATTGAATATGAACCTTGCTGAATTCATTTAATTTAATGTAATGCATTAAATAATATATAATACAATAATTCCTATGCATATTTATAGCTTCTATTTTTATATGTTTCACAACTATTTTGCCAATTTGTCTGTCTAAAAATGCCATATTTGTTATTTTTCATAGCAACTCATGCTAATTTTGTGAGGGGGTTTGACCATTTTTAGCATTCATATTATAATAGAGAGTTATACATTTACTTTATAATAATACTAACAAATAATAATTTCATATAATTAATAACTTCCTGAATAATTTCCTTAGGAAGGAGTACCTGTAGATTTCGCAGCCCCTGAGACGAGCCCGTCAGAGGTTGTGTGTGCCGTTGACCAGCCAGGACTGCAGGTATCACTCACCGATACTTAACACACTTCTACAGACCTCAACCGTGCAGGTCATTTTACACCGCGTGTGCGTGTGTGTGCGTGTGTGTGCGTGCGTGCGTTCTCAGGTTCGAGCACCAGAAGGCGACTCTCGAGGTCTCCTGTGGGTTCTGGATGAAGAGATGGTCACTCCTGGTTCCACCGAGAGCACAGTTCTGGAAAGAGTGTGTCAGTACTTCAGCGGCACAGGTACTCCAGTGTGATTCTGACCTCCTCCTGTGATGTTTTATCAGACACGTCCTCATCTTTCTGCACGCTTGCTTCTCAGTGCGCCAGTGTGAGCAGCCTCTGCAGTGTGAGATCGCTCACCTGATGGGTTCAGATCCAGTCCGCTATGATCTCTCAGGCTGGTTCAGTCAGGTCCAGAACAACCCGTCAGTGCTGAACGCCAGCTCTCTGCTGCAGAACTCCTCCATGTAAGAGAATACAGATGACCAGGCACTTTTACACTGCTGTGTGGAGGACATTTCCATACTAGAGCCTTTCCTCATACAAAATTCTGAATATTATTACCAGGAAAGTTATTAATGATTTGACATTATTCATTGACTCGATATGAATTACGTGTCATCTCGCCAATTTTATACCAATAAAAGTACCATGAAAAATAGCAGGTATGACATTTAGAAAAAGTTTATTTGAACAAATAGCAAAAATGGCAGTAAAATATAAGGAAATAAATATACAAATACAAAAATTGGTGAAAATATTTAATTGTCTGGTGTTTGGTTCATGTGAACTCGTTTGGAAAATTCATATTAGAAAATCTAAGAAAATAGACTTTAAATATGGGTGGGAATGTTTTTTTTTTTTTATTAATTAATTTTATTTTAATTTTTTATTAAGTCTGGTGTAAACTCTGGTACATTTGGAACATTAATTTATTTTATTTTATTTTATTGGTCCGGTGTTTGGTTCATTTGAACTCTGGTACGTTTGGAAAATACCTATTAGAAAAATAAGGAAATAGACATTAAATATGGGTGGGAATGTTAATTTCATTTGATCTTTGGAACTGCTATTGATGACATTCTGTATGAATTGCATTTTTGCATTACTCCATGTCTCATTTAATATAGTATAATACTTTCTCATAGCGGTTTGTCTCTGAATAAATTGCCGTTGGAGAGCAACTCGCATTCTTCGCCTCTCTTGCAGTACGTCTGCGACAGACAAAAGCAAGTGCTGTGTGTGAGTTTTGGTGGTAAATCATATTCAGTAACACATCCCGTGTCCTTCTTAGCTGTTACCAGGAAACAGTGTTAAACATCTGCTGCTAGTGCTCACAGTGGTCATGCTGATGACGTAAACACACCGCAGTACAGGCGAGCATGAGTCCAGCCGACCATGAGCTTGGTGTCGGCAACTTTTAGAAAAGGCGCTTGCATGCTGTCCATTTTTACACGCAGCACTGAGAAATGCAACTTTTGCATAATTAAAACTGTATAATCTTTTAAAATAAGATTTGATCAAGTGGTGTTCACTAGATGTCATTTAGGCCTTACAAGATCGACTCATGCATTTCTGATACTACTTATTTCTGATGCTCATGGATTTCACATACTAATTATTTGGCACTTTTAATTGATATAATAATGGAGAGATGACAGAAAAAAACTTTTTTGTTAATACTAATGACTTTTACATCATCGTTAGTGTAGTTCATGTGTACCCAACTATGATGGCGAACGGAAGTGTGTTCATACTAAACGCCTGATTCTGATTCTCTCTCTTCAGTGTAGCGGTGAAGGCCGTGTTCGGTCCGCGGGCGTCTGTGCCGCCTCTCTGCCGGGGTCTGGGTGGCGTGGAGGGCGGCTCTCAGCGCTCACTGGAGAGGAGCGGGACGGTGCGCAAGACTCTGAGCGGAGGGATGGCGGCCCTCAGGAGACATTCCCAGTGCATCGCTGTCAAACTGCAGGCGGTGAGAAACACACGAGCTGTTATGAAGCCGTTTCCATCTGTCTTCTGTGTGTAGATCCTCTTCACTCTTTCTGACCCTCTCTCGAGCAGGACGCTCTGGTGAATCTGATCCGGCGAGCGCGGCCCGTGTTCCTGCAGTGTGTGAATGCTAAGACAGATGGCTGTGGCTTTGATGTCCCAGCACTGCGTGTACAGCTGCACTCCACACACCTGCTGCCCGCACTACAGCTGTACCGAACAGGTCTCACACACACACACACACACACACACTCACACTCTAACACACAGACACTCACACACACACTCACACACACACATACACACACACAATCACTCACTCACTCACTCTCACACACACACACACACACACACACACTCACACTCTAACACACAGACACTCACACACACACACACACACACACACACACACTCACACTCTAACACACAGACACTCACACACACACACACACACACTCACACTCTAACACACAGACACTCACACACACACTCACACGCACACATACACACACACAATCACTCACTCACTCACTCTCACACACACACACACACACACACACACACACACACACACACACACACACTCACACTCTAACACACAGACACTCACACACACACACACACACACACACACACACACACTCACAATCACACACACACACACTCACAATCACTCACACACACACACTCACAATCACTCACTCACTCACTCACTCTCACACACACACACACTCACACTCTAACACACAGACACCCACACACACACTCACAATCACTCACTCACTCTCACACACACACACACACACACACACACTCACAATCACTCACTCACTCACTCTCACACACATACACACACTCACACTCTAACACACAGACACCCACACACACACACACTCACAATCACTCACTCACTCTCACACACACACAATCACAGACACACACACACTCATGCATGTTTGTTTCTTATCATTTATGGGATCTCCAATTTACATGTTGTATTTCATTAAAGTAAATTAGTCGCATGTATCTTTATTTCCATTGCTGATACTTCATGAAGGGGTCATGAACTACATTGTTTTATTGTTTTACTGTACAATGTCTCCTGGGTTGCATTTATAATGTTAGTATGATTTTTACATCAAAAATTGTCATAATTTAGAAATAAAAGGTTGTTTTTTTAACAAGGAAGTAAGTTTTCTGTTCTGAAACTTACAGGATATTCTTATAGTATGATGACCTCTTATAGTATGATGACCTCTTATAGTATGATGTCAAAAGCTCAGTTCTCAGTTCATGACCCTTTAAGATTAGAGATTTGAACAACTTTTGAGTGTGCCATGGAAATAAATTATATGAAATAAATCCTAGTATGAGAAGAAGGTTTGGTTAGGAATTTCAAATTTGGATTAAGTTGTTTTTTTGGGGGGCTTTTTTAGCCATTCAGGATTACTAGTTATTTATTGAAAGATGAAAACCACCATCATGCTTTCCTTGTCAAACTCCAATGACTGTAAAAGATGACCTATTATGCTTTTGTACATTTTCAACTTTCTTTAATGCATAATGTTGCTGTTTGAGCATGAAAAAGGTCAGCAAAGTTACAAAGCACAAAGTCCCTGCAAAAGTAATTCTCTATATCAGTCAGTGCGCACTGTTTCTGAACTCTCGGAAGCCCCTCAATTAATTATTTTTCAATTGTAGTCTTATACATATCACAATATTTCTCATTTAAATAATTCCCACCCAAGGCATATGCAAAATAAAGGGGCGGGGCCTGGTTGAGTTAGTTAGTAGTGCATTAAAACTCTCAATTATGGTATGGGGCGTGACATTTTCCAAACACGCTTGAAGCAGTTGACCAATCACAACACACTGGTCCAGTTGACCAATCACAACACACTGGTCCAGTTGACCAGACACAACACATTGGTCCAGTTGACCAATCACAACACACTGGTCCGGCCGACCAATCAGAGCACGTTGCACTTTTCAGAAGGAGGGGCTTCATAGAGACAGGAACTAAACAGGGTGTTACTGACAGACTGAGAAGAGAGGAGCTGCAATAATGTAAAAATATGTGAAAAATAATGTGTGTTTAAACTTGTTCTAGTAGAGCCCAAAAATAAAATCAAGTATTATTCAGAGATATGTTTAACTGATGTATTAAATAATTATAATAATTTTGCCGTGTAACTCATCTTGC
>JARWKJ010000024.1:26335605-26380605 GCA_029959095.1 Rhinichthys osculus
TTCTGCTGAGACATTGACAGATGATGGTGTGTGTGTGTGTGTGTGTGTGTGCAGGTAACGGCTGTTGTATCTGAATTAAGTGATGAGCGGTTCAGAGGGGAGGCCATGAGTCAAGCTTTAGACACTGAGCGCACGGAGAGATTGCGTCTCGCCAAAGAGAACAAGGAACTGCAGGTACGACCCACCCATCATCCTGTCTAGCTGTCTCTGTTTCTAATTGGTCAAATTAAATTGCAAACTATTCAGTGATTTGGCAATGTGTTATAATGGCATTATTCAGAATTACATACTACTCATACTAGTTATCCATTATACATAATGTGCACAGTAAGCCAATTTTCTGTATCTATACAATAAAAAACTATTAATAATGCAATTCACCAATTTTTAGATAACTGATGTGCATTCTTCATACGGTTTCACATGCTATAAATTAGTCAGTCTGCACAATAGTCAAATATTTTGTATTCATGCAATACTAGGATCACCTACTCATTTAATTTAGCCAAAATATGCAGCATATAGCAGAGCATATTCCATGAAATACTGTATCCCACAATGCAAAGTGCTCAACATGACTTTGTTATAACCATAGAAAATTATGATATAAACTAATAAAAACACTGGACACCACTTATGTAATTAAACATGCAATATAGTGAGGTCATGAGATAAGTAGCATACTACAGTTTGAAACACATATTGTTGCATACTTCATACTTAAATAGGCTGGTAGAAGTATACTAATATTCCATAATGACTGGCTGAATTCATCTGTGAACTAGATTTTTCAAACTAGTATATTACTCTTACTATTTCTGCCAAATAAAGACGTGCTATTTCAATTGTATTCACTTTTAAATACAATGCTAGTGTACTTCTTACTGGGTACTGTGTATTGCGCCTTGTATTTTATATAAACAGTACGAATTATTTGAACATTACATTTTAAACAGTAGTATTCTACATTATATTGTCACATGACCTCATCAGAATGCATCTTTAATTGAGTGAATGGCATCCAGTTAGCATCTTTCATCAGTTATTTTGTATTTTTAAATCACTACTGTGTACAAATACCTTTCCTTTTGACCGTACAATCGAATAATGAGTCAAGAAAGCGATTAATCATTAAAAACTGTGGTTGGTATTATTACTGATTCATTTATCACACTAGAAATGTAAGGTCAAGTGAAGGGCAATGTATTATGGGATACAGTATTGATTGTAACTGTGTGTTTCAGTAAATTTAGTATTCCATGCATATAGAAAATGTACATATTGTGCACAGCATATATGTAATATAATGCAGAAAAAGTAAGATGTGTGTGCTGCTTATCCAAACATAGCCTGTCATGTGTTGTATTGTGGGTGTTTATTCTGTGCTGTGTCTTAGAGTCGTGTGGACCAGAGTAAAGTGTCCTTGGAGGCCCTCGAGAGGCAGTTAGAGGAAGAAAAACAGAAAGTCAAGAATAAAGAAGCTCTCAGCGGACTGGCGACAGGTAAGATGGGCTTCAGTGGAGATGCAATCAAACATGCTGGTGGAAGAAATATAATGACTGTATGTGTGTGTGTGTGTGTGTGTGTGTGTGTGTGTGTGTGTGTGTGTGTGTGTGTGTGAATCCCTGCGTGCGCACACAGAAAGTGAGCTGCAGCTGCAGCTGGAATGTGCGCAGACGGAGGTGGAGTTTCTGCGCAGGCGTCTGCGGCAGACAGAGGAAAGACTTGAGCGTGAGAAAGAAGCCCGTCAGCTGTTGGATACAAAGGTAAGAGAACCAATTCAACAGGGGGTGTTTATTACTACCTCAATTATGAGCTTAAAGATGCCGTGTAAAGCAAGGGCTGTGTTTGAAATCAACCCCTACACCCTCATTCACTATTCCCTATATTACTCAACCAATATAGTCCAGTTGAAGGAGTGAATGAAAACGAGTGAGTGATTCGGACACTGAGTCGCAGGAAGGGCTGCTGCTTCCGCATAGTTTGTGCTTGCGGTTTAATAATCATTTGAAACTCAGCAAACTGGCAGCTCCAGTAGTAATGAAAAGATGTATCTTCAACTCTGTCATGGAAACTAGCATCTACAAACCTTTATTTATACCTGTATGATATTACGCTGTAGCCACATTGGACCAGCGGTTTGTAAAATGGATGGATGGATGATTCAGCTCCGGCGTCATCTTCTGGCGAGACGCTGGAATTCATTCGGTGAGAACCTCACAGTGCATTATGGGTATTCCCTAGCTGTTAAGTGTACATCGGTAGTACACTCATTATTGCACTGCATTGTGGGATTGAATGAGTGCACTTGACATCCACTGTCGTTTCGCACACCACTACAAATGGCTGTTCCCTCAAATAGTGC
This sequence comes from Rhinichthys osculus, assembly GCA_029959095.1. Lineage (NCBI taxonomy): Eukaryota > Metazoa > Chordata > Actinopteri > Cypriniformes > Leuciscidae > Rhinichthys > Rhinichthys osculus. The sequence continues at coordinate 26,337,971 of JARWKJ010000024.1, forward strand.
CCTATTTAAGGGTATAGGGGGCGATTTCAGACACAGCCAAGGTTTCTTGAACCAAATGCCCAATTTTATTTTTCACAAATGGTGTTGTTCAGTTTTGTTATAAATTAAAACCATTAAAAATCTTTTCAATCATTGAAATAAAGCTGGATTAAAATTAAAAACGAAAAACTAGATGAAAATTGATGGAAAAAATTGGAAAACGTAAAAAACTAGTTGCCTTGGCAATAAGTTTATATACTAAAATTAGTCAAACTAAAACTGACGTAAAAATTCATTAAAGCTAATTAAATATACTGTATATATAAAACTTTTAAAAGCACATAACAAAATAACCAAAACTAAAATTAAAAATAAAACAGAAAATATAAAAAGCTAATTCAAAATTTTAATAAACACATATTTAATAGTATATAAATAATATTAAAGTAACACTGGTGTCAATGCAATGCAAGTCAGTTTTTGTTTGCACACATGCCTGAAGTTTTGAGTATTTCCACTATTATTGCTCAGAACAGAGATGTATATAAGGTATTTTTTACATTGATTCAACCCACCTTTCAAAAGCCTTTCCGATATTTATCCTTTAATAGGCTCGGTTGTATCATGCCCCCTTTTGCATTTTACAGCGGGTGAATCTCCAGTTGTCACTGGTGATTGTCGTTTGAACCTTTCTGGATACGCCATCAAATTGATAAGTTTAATTATATCAAGTGCTGTGAGAAAAGGTTATAAATCTCCACCTCCAACATCCTCACACGCAATATAGCTTATACTAGCCGAGACTCCTCCTTTATGTGTACAGATGTGACGTAATGACTCAAAGACAAGCTTGAATCTCCCGTGGAAATCCACCAGTACCACTGGAATTAAAAACATTATTACAAGCTTACCGCTTTGAATCGAGCTTAGGCAAGCAGATAGTTTTGAACACTGGCTGGTTATGTACTTGCTCAAAAAGTTATTTTGGATAATTTTTAACCCAAAAAAGTTACGGACTGGAGCTTTAATGTATCCTGTATTATGGGATAAAATGTAAACAGTAAAACCATTATAAAGCACAAAACGATTAATGAAACAACAAAAATGTAAAAGGTAAAGTACAAAAATGTTCGAAAACACAAGCATTTGTGTAATTAGACTCAAAAACGTATTGTTAGCCTCCTGAGATGCTTATCCTGATTATAATTGTATTTCTATCTCCCCGTGTGGCAGGTCCAGGAACTGCAGTCTCAGCTTGATCAATCCAAACGCTCCGTGACAGATCTAAAACGTCACTGCCGGCGGTTGACCTCTGACCTCCAGGACGCCCGTGTGCTGACAGACAGCCTGCAGGGCCGCGCTCACGAGCTGGACCGGAAACACAGGAGGTCTGTGGCATTTGCATGTAACACATTAATATTCAGCGCCACGCTCCCTGGCTTCTTGAATATGCATTCTCAAGTCCTGTTTCTCCCTTGCGTCTGTGTCCGTGTGTGTTTGTAGGTTTGACAGCGAGCTGACCCAGGCTCTAGAACAGGCAGATAATGAGAGGGAGCAGAAAGAGAGAGCCATCCAGGAGAATACAGTCCTCGGCGCAGAGATCTTCACCCTTCACAAAACGCTGAAGGTACGGGCCGAGGTCAAAGGTCAAGCGTCCACCATCTGCAATGGTGCCTGTGTACTCTGGGTGTCCTCTTGTCTGTAAACTGATCCCAAATGAGCAGAGGAGAAAAGTTCTGCTTTGAGTCCTTCAGATTATGTTAACTGTATGGCGCTTTTGACGTTTGCTCACGAAGGTACCTCACGAATTTCTCGCTAGAAATGACATCAAGACATACATTTACACACAAACTGACCACCAACCGCAACGTTCAGATGCCATCTTTATTTTTTAGCTCAGTTGTCACAGAATGGAAAGCACAGGATTATGGGATATCATAGGCAGCAAAGGACACATATATGCTGCCTTCAAAAACCGATCAGATGAAGGTATCTCAGGGGACAGGAACGGGCAGCATTTTTAAGCTTTCGGACACAGCCATTGTTTCAAAGCAGCTGCACAGAAAAAGCTCGTTTTAGTGTTCAAATTTAGGAAGTTTCTGTTATCAGTTAGAGATGAGTGTACACAGCTATAATACACAGCTATAATATAAAACATGTTATGTATGTTGTTTGTTAGTTAACGTCATGTATTGAGTTAAGGCGCAGACACAACGAACGTGTTAGGTTGAACGTTTATTGATTACAATATATTAAGAATAATATGACAATATTTGAGGATAATATGGTGTCGATCCAAAGTTGCCATCATAAATATTTGTACTTGAGTATAATGTGTTCTTTGTCGGAATGTATATTTGTATCATTGTGTGTGATATTTTTGGGATGTCTTTGTCATTGGTTTTATGTTATATATTTGAATTGTTATTTGTGTTTTTTGGTGTGTTTTGGTGCATTTGTGACTGTTTGTGTGTATGTGTGCACTTGTGTTTTTTATGCATTTGTGTCATTTTATGTATCTGTGATTTTTTTTTTTTGGTGCATTCTTTTGTGTGTGCATGCATGTTTGCTGTGTGTTTTTTATGTGTTTGTGTGTGGTTGTTTTTGTGAGTATGTGTATGTCTGTTTATGTGATTGTATTTTGTGCAATGTTGTGTGTTGTGCAATTTATGTTTGTGCATTTGCTTTTGTCTGTGTGTTTATGCATTTGTGCTTGTTTGCATGATTGTGCATGTATGCGTGTTTGTTTTTTGGTGTGTGTGTGTGTGAGCGTCAGTGTGCATTCGTGTGTGTTTGTATAATTCCTTGTGTGTTTGTGTGTGTTTGTTTTTATGCATTTTTGTACTCATTTATTGTTTATTTGTTTGTTTTTTGTGTGCATTTGTATGTGCCTGCGTGTGTTCATTTTTCTGTGAATGCAATTTTTCTTTGTCCATCTGCATTTGTGTGTTTATTAATTTGAGCTTGTTTGGATAAATGCTTGTGTTTGTGTATGTGCATGCGTGTTTGTGTATTTGTGCGTGTGTTTATCTTGTTTTTTTTTAATGTATTTGTGTGTGTGGATATTTATGTCGTTGTGGGTATTTCTATGTGTGTGTGTGTGTGTGTCTGCATATGTTTTTTTGTGTGATTTGTGTTCATTATACAGTATGTCTTTTTGCTCTTGCGAATCTTGTTTTTGTGTATTTACATTTCTCTATATGCATAATTGTGTGTGTTTCCAGGACAGTCAAGTGGAGGTCACAGACCTGCAGCTTCAGAAGGAGGAGTTGTGCTCTCAGATCCGTGACCTGAGGGTCCCTCTCCATCTTTCCTCCGACTCCATCCCTGAACTGAAGAAGAAGCTCCGGGAGCTGGAGACCAGAGACAAGGAGCGCTCGGAGGAGATCAGCCAGATGACGGCCAGAATCAAACAGCAGGAGCAGGTACAGGAACCCGAGAACAACCTCTCCACTAAATGACATTTTTGAGAAGGTTATGATATCATAACTATGATCACTTTAAAGGGATAGTTCATCCAAAAATGAAAATTCTGTCATCATTTACTCACCCTTATGTTGTTCCAAACCTGTATGAGTTTCTTTCTTCTGCTGAACACAAAAGAAAATATTTTGAAGAATTTCGGAAACTAAAAAGTTGATGGACCCATAAGTATGGAAAAATACAATGGATGTCAAAGGGGTACATCAACCGTTTAGTTTAGACCCCTTTGACATCCATTGTATTTTTCCATACTTATGGGTCCATCAACTTTTTAGTTTCCGAAATTCTTCAAAATATTTTCTTTTGTGTTCAGCAGAAGAAAGAAATTCATACAGGTTTGGAACAACATGAGGGTGAGTATAAATAAATGAGTAAATTACAACACAATAAATTGGTAAATTAGTAAGTGAGTAAATTTTCATTTTTGGATGAACTATCCCTTTAACACATGACCGCTGACATTTACATATGGAAGTCTCAACATTTTTGTTAATCATAACAGAGGCCATTTACATAAGTCTTAAAGGTACAGTAGCACAAATAGCTTGTTTTCACAGGCTTACTCTGACTGCTGAAATTTAAAAGACACTTAATATTCACTATTAGACCTTAGTCAACGAGGCTGTGAGAATAGACTTACAGTCTTCAAAATGGCACGCACTGTATAAAGGTTCTGGATCATGTAATTTTAACAACTTTAAGCTGTTTGGAGTTCTTGCCTACTGAAAGTTTTTATTCTTCAGCTGAACAATCGGTTGTTAAACAGCAGTACAATCCAGAGGAACCTACCCTGAAGGTCTTATACTGCATTATCGATTTGACTGCGCTGACACTATTGGATGAAAACCAAGCTTGAACTGACTTGAGCCGGATGATGATAGAGTCTTCTGCAGAGCGGCTTTATTGCTGAATCAACTTCATAATAATGAACACATTTTACAACATGGACACTTATTAAACTGAACTGAATCAACAATGAGCTAAATAACGGCACAATTTTCTTCTGTAAAGCTGCTTATAGCTGAATTGAGCTCATTTCACAACTGCTTAGATTTACACTGATATTGAACTGAACTGAATCAACACAAAGACACTTTTAAGCTGCTTTGAAACAATCTTGTATAAAGTGCTGTATAAGTGAAGGTGACTTGACTTGATCTCTGGCCTCTATCCTCCACAGATGCACTTGCGCTTTGAGATGGAGATGGAGAGGATGAAGCAGATCCATCAGAAGGAGCTTGAAGACAAGGACGAGGAACTGGAGGACGTGCAGAAGTCCTCACAGAGACGGGTGAGGGACACAGAATAAATTACAGCTCCACGAACCACCTTACAACCCTGTCTCAAACATCCTTTCCTGTCTGTGTGTGTGTGTGTGTGTGTGTGTGTGTGCAGCTCCGACAGCTGGAGATGCAACTGGAACAGGAATATGAGGAGAAACAGATGGTGGTTCATGAGAAGCATGACTTAGAGGGGCTGATTGCCACACTGTGTGAACAGGTAAAACACACACATATTTCAACAATTTGACTCATGCACACTCATAATGTGATTATTATGAGATTTAGGGAATATTGCGATTAAACTTTACCCCATGTAAACTGTAAAACACAATACTTCGATCAAATTGATGTGATTAATCGCAATAAACAAAGTGTGCATGTGCTTGTGACGTAGAGGGATGATGTGATCATGTTCAGATTCGTAAACACAGTGGTAAAGAAGGGATCACATTTTGGGCTGAAACAGAGTTGTAGACAACATTGCACGACATGAATATAATGCAGTATATAGATGTTCGAAAACATTTAAATGAAGACATTAGGCGCGTCACCGGAAAAATCCAATACGTCCAAAGAAATGTGTTTTGCATTTGACGTAAGTAGATTAAAACAGTGGCCAGTAACACACCTACTGTAGTTAATGACTCTAATGACACACTGCATCCAACCGTTTCTAACTTTAATTACATTCCAGGCGTGATATTTATTAAATACAGTATATGTGGGTCATTTGGTTTGGCCCGGACACGTTGAATAATAGATCACAGAGTTATAGTCACATCGGGGCTTGTGAGGATCTGTAAAGCTGTCGTGTCCCTCTGTGTTCTGATATAAGAGCACGACAGACTGCCTGTCTCAGTGCCCAGCTCTGAATCTACATGAGCATCGTCTATCGGTGCTCTTCATTCCAATGTGTTTGTGGAAATGTTAAAGCTCAGCAAATATTCTGAACTTCATTTGTATTAACATCTTAATGTCAAAGTGAAATGGAATTCGAAACCCATTTTACTTCAATACTCTGTAGGGCAGGGCTCGGTTTTATCCTTTGCAATTGACTGGATGATGAAAATGTATAGGGTCGAAAATGAAAAAGGAATTAGTGCTCGTTGGCCCCAAAGTAAAGTAATTTCATACGCGGAGGAACTTATTGTATTTATGTGTTATAATATAAAGTTACAGTAGTAGCCAAAAGTAATGTCCCTACAATGGACCCTACAAGTTCGATTAAACCATCAAAATATGAGGAACATATTTAATATTTTAAAAATATTTTCAATATGATGGAAGGACAAAACAGAAAACACTAAACTTGGTTAAGGTGTTTATCTGACAAAATTATTTGGCAAGAAAAGGCAAGCTACATGTTTCATTTCACCATGCAAATGCAACATAATCAGTTATTAATATTTTGTTGGTTTTCTCTTGTTTTTGCATGTGTTCATAATATTATGTATATACTTCTCAACAATGTATCAGATATAAATAATTTGCAACATAACAATATTTTATTTTTATAAGCTTTACATAATGCTTTTGGAATGTTCGCTGGACTATATTAATTTGACTTTTTATTATTAATAATATATAAACCATATGACTTAATATGTTAACTATATTAATCTCGTGGCTATGAGGTCCTTTGGAGATACTGTACACACATTGACCTGAACGTCCTGCCCCTGGGCCATAGTGAGCTCTCTAATGTGACTGTGCTCTGGAAGCGTGATCGATATGATGAAGCTACTCATCAGCTGCTGTTAACAACGACCCCTGCTTTATGACCCGAGCTGCACGTAAACACCGCTGCTCAAAGTCAGTATTGTATTGAGTAAGAGGATGTGTAAAGGGCCTGCTTTTCATGCATGTATTGACCTGGTGGATTTTGCCAGGGCATGTGCTTTCACTGCCAACCCAACCTTCAAACTTATTTTTTGTACATTACTTGAGATTTCACATAATGTTCTGTCTATTCTGTATAAATGTTGCTTATCTTATTGTGCATGATATTCGTCTTTGTAGTCTTATAATATAATATAATGTTATATAATATAATATTATGTTATGTTATATTATGATGTCCATCTTTGTAGTCTTCTCTATATATTATATAATATAAGATTATATTATATTATATTATATAAGGTAATATAATATTTAGTAAATATTGTCATTTAGTAAATATAATTAATCTTTTTTAATACATGTTGCTGGTCTTATTGTGCATGATTTTAGTCTTTGTAGTCTTATTTATCAATTTATTAGCTATTAGCCATCCTGAATTCTGTATATCTGTCCATTAAAAAGCCCATATCTGTCGAGCACTAGTTTGAAATTGTCATTCCTTGCGTATCAGCTCATATTTGGAGCCATAATGATTTATTGAGCTTCTGGGATTTGCTCTGTTTTCCACAAGCAGGAGTTTGGATGTCTCAGTGTTCACGTGTCCAGCATCATTACTCAGTTTCTATGGTCATAGCTGAGTCTGAAAGTCACCGCTGGTATCCAGAGATGCCCGTCTTTCTCCCAGAACACTTGTGAAGTGTAAAGGCTCTCTGTTTGTGCTTCAGTGTGATGTATAGATTTCTCTCTCTCTGGTCTCAGGTGGGCCACAGAGACTTTGACGTGGAGAAGAGGTTGAAGCGAGACCTGAAGCGCACACATGCCCTGCTCAGTGATGCCCAGCTGCTGCTGTCCACCGTTGAACAGCCCGGGCAGGGTCATGACCCCGGTGCCAAGGAGCAGCTGGAGAGACTGCGCTGCCAGGTGCCACTGCCAGCATTAACTCAGCATGGCTCACACTCTGCACTGCTGCACAAATTTATGTCTTTGCATTATTGGTCTTCAAATGTCTCACTGTGAAATCCTTAAAGGGATAGTTCACCCAAAAATAAAAATTCTGTCATCTTTTACTCACACTCAAGTTGTTCCAAACCTGTATGATTTTTTCTTCTTCTGCTGAACACAAAAGAAGATATTTTGAAGAATGTCAGAAACCAACAGTTAATGGCCCCATTGACTTTTATAGTACACCCCCGCCCCATACTATAAGTCAATGGGGCCTATCAACTGTTTGGTGTCCGACATTCTTTAAAATATCTTCTATTGTGTTCTGCAGAAAGAAATTCATAAAGGTTTTTAACTTGAGGGTGAGTAAATGATGACAGAATTTTTGGGTGAACTGTCCCCTTAATTGCAGTGAAATATAGCTGGGGGGGTTTTGTGTGTGTGTGTGTGTGTGGTTTAAGCTTTATTTGCCCAATACATTTTAAAGTCAGCATGAAATGGAGGTTGTGATAGTGTTTCCTTCCCTACAGTATTGTGATATATATCTGAGTAAAACTGCTTCCTGAACAAGAAAAAAAATTTAGGGCGGGACTTGATTTTGTCCATCAGGAATTGATTAGATGGTTGTTGTTTGGATCTCATGTGAGTGACAGATTGCCCCGCCCTCACGCCAGTAAACACATCATCAGAGAAGAGAAGAGATGTCGCTGCAAGAGAGAGGGGACGTTATTTCGATTAAAGATTATGAGACACATTCATTTTAAAAAAGATTATGTGCACGGATAAATGATTTATTTTTTTATAAATACTGCACTATTCCATAAACACTAACATTTCATGGTGACTTTAAGTAATGTTCTAGCACATGTTGTTTATCTCATTGTGCATGATGTTCTTCTTTGTAGTCTTAACAAATATACAATTTTAAATTGTAATTATATTTGATAATATTACTAGTGTTTTACTGGGTTTTTTATTTTATCAAATCAATGCAGCCTTGGTGAGCATAAGATACATCTTCAAAAAATCTTAATTATTCCAACCTTTCTTACCAGTAGTGTATGTTTGCATAGTTTGTGTTGTCATGCACTTGACTTTGTGTACATCTATTTGTTTTCTAGCTGGAGGACAGTGAAGGCAGACGGTTGGAGGCTGAAAGTGTTCAGAAGACTCTCGCTGCGGAGCTGGAGAACGCTCAGATCGAGCTGGAGGGCATCTGCAGGCAGAAGAGCCTGGTGAGGCCCAGAGACATGAAATGAAAGGTTCACAGGGCTGATCTGAGGTTTATCTGAGTCTGTCTCTGTCTGTTGTCTCAGGTGGATGAGCAGCTGGCTCAGCTACGCTACGAGAGGACAGATCTGATGAAGAGGCTCGAGGAAGACCAGGAGGACCTCAACGAGCTCATGCAGAAGCACAAAGCCCTCATCGCTCAGGTCTGCTGGAGATACATGTGTGTGCTTCACTCTTGGAGAGTTGTTACAGTTGTTTTCAAAATAGTGCAGCTTTTCTAATACTGAGCTCTGTCAGGAAATGTGTGAAAATGATATAATTTGTCACATTGCGTTGCACTCTCTCATAAAATATCCCCCCCCCCCCCCCCCTCTCTCTCTCTCTCTCTCTCTCTCTCTCTCTCTCTGATTCATTTGAGTAAATTTGTGATTCATTTTGCTAAATGGAATGATAAAAATGGTTTATCCTTTCACTTGAGTCATCCCTTAATAGTGTTTTCAGTCCTTGGGCAACATCATTAGACATTTTCTTTTTATAGCAAAATAAATATTTCAAATACTGATGTTTATGACTATGAGAATACAAAAAAAAATGAATACATTTAGAAATTTAAGATGATGCAGAAGGATATTTTTTAGATTTTCAGAGGATTCTTATTGTTTGATCCCATTGGGATTGGTTTAAAATTATGAAAGAAGATCCATTAGCCTCTAGCATTAGTCACTAATGCACCTCTTGAGCCCAGGGGAGTGAGGTTTACTCGCACAGCTCTTGCTAGCTTGCCTCCATTACGCTCATCCCCCTAAACCTCACTCCCATCCGGGTCACGGCACCAAATGCAACACCCGGCCTGGGAGGCTCTTACTAGCTTGCCCTCGTTACATATACTGTATATATATATATGTGTGTGTGTGTGTGTGTGTGTGTGTGTGTGTGTGTGGTTATGTAAAATATCCCAAAGCCAACCAAACATGTTTGTTTATCCCAGTCTTCCAGTGATATCTCTCAGATCCGAGAGCTTCAGGCTGAAATGGAAGAACTGAAGAAACAGCGCCAGACCCTACAGGAGGGGGTGAGACAGACCTGCAGACAAACACACTGAGATATAGACATGTGATGTCCATTAGATGTTCATTCATATGTGGAACCGCAACATATGAACAGTTTAACATGGACCGAGTTACAGTTTGCATACTTACTGACCATGTTATGTACGTACTGCGCTTCTGTTAATAAATGTGTACTTTTAAGTATGAAGTACACAAATATGAAACTAGATAAAGTTTGAGAAGATAAAGACCATCTTTGATGTTGAATGTTTAAGCTGTTTCTAACATGTTTTGACATGTTGAAGCATTTTTAGCACATTGCTAGCATGTTTTAGTATGTTGCTAACATGATGTAGCCTACCTGTTGCTAGCATCTTTCTGTTGTGTTTTAGCATATTGCTAGCACGTTTTATCATTTTGCTAACATGTTTTTACACTTTGCTAGTATGATTTAACATGAAAACATGTTGCTAGCATGTTTAAACATGTTGCTAATATATTTCTAGCAAGTTCCTTGCATGTTTTAATAAGTTTCAAGCATGTTTTAGCAGCCTGCTAGTATGATTAATATGCCGTTAGCATTTTTTTAGCATGCTGCATCTGAGCACCTTTTAAATGCGCTTATTTTCAGAGAATTATGATTTGGGACACAAATTCTAATCTCACATAGGCCTGCTTCATTGTATTTTCATGTTTTTATTTTATTGTAAATTCCCTTCTGCTGAGGAAGACTGTCGTCAACATGAAGTTGAAATAGTGTTTTGTTGACCTGTAAGCGTGTTTCACAAGCGTAGTCGTAACCCAGCGGAGCTTATCTTCCCAGCTGCAGACCAGCGTGGGACGCGTGCAGTTCCTGGAGTCGTCCACGGTGGCCCGCAGCATCGTGAGCAAGCAAGAAGCTCGTATCTGTGATCTAGAGAACAAATTGGAGTTCCAGAGGGGACAGGTCAAGAGATTTGAGGTCAGTCCAGCTTCCACTTTATTCTCATTCTCAGAGAGGATCTTTATAGTGTTACGGTGTGTGTGTGTGTGTGTGTGTGCAGGTCCTGGTTCTGCGTCTAAGGGACAGTGTGGTGCGGCTGGGTGAGGAGCTGGAGCAGGCGGCCCAGGCCGAGGCCAGAGAGAGGGAGAACTCACGATATTATCAGCAGAGACTGGCGGATATGAGACTGGAAATGGATGACCTGAGTTTCAGAGAACAGGAGAGCAGCCGTCGACGCATGGAGCTGGTGACTGACACACAAACATACCTTTCTGATGTAGCTGATGAAGTAACACACTATTTTTCACTGTATATATTTATATATATATATATATAAATAAGATTTTGTTTTTGAAAGACGTTTCTTATGCTCACCAAGGTTGCATTTAATTGATCAAAAATACAATAATAACAGTAATATTCTGAATTATTATTACAATTCAAAACAACCATTTTCTATTTGAATATATTGAAAAATGTAATTTATTCCTGTGATGCAATGTTGAATTTTCAGCATCATTACTCCAGTCTTCAGTCACATGATCCTTCAGAAATCATTCTAATATGATGATTTGCTGCACAAGAAACATTTCTTATTATTATCAATGTTGAAAGCAGCTGTAATATTAATATTTTACAGTTATCATTTATTAACTATAATGAAAAATTATTTATTAATATTTTTTTAAGCACTATCTTACATATAACCGTGAAATGTTTTTAAGGTGCTTTGATGAACATAAAGTTCAAAAGAACAGCATTTATTTGAAATACAATCTTTGATAACATTATACATGTCTTCACTGTCTCTTTTGATTAATTTAATGCATCCGTGCTCAAGAAATATATAAAATGAATATATATATAAATATTAATTTTAAAAAGAAATCTTACTGACCCCAAACCATTTTATAGTAGTGTGTATTTATATCAGTCAATGCCAATAAATAGAAACAAATAAGGGACAATAACTGATATATCCCTAAGAATAAAATCAAAAACAGTTGTAAAATCCTTCATTTTTGTAATATCATGAAACTAAAAATGCTCCAATCATTTTTGATTTTTGAATTTGTCTTGAGAATGAAACTGTCCTCATAACTAATGTATTCATATCTACAGCCGCTCGGTGCATTTTCCTCTTAGTGGCCGCCCACGAGCCTGACACGTTATTGCCCGGGAGAATACACCGAACTCTCCTGAAAAACCTGTACATATTCATAATTGAACACAAAGGAGGGTCCCTGCGTCAGTACAGCACCTGCCGGCGTGTAATGCATTGTGACCTGCGTTCTGAGAGTCAAATTATGAATATTAGCTACAGTGTTACCGGTGCCTGGCGCATACACAAAGAGTGAAGTCTGGGATGCGTTCCTTCCCGATGCTAAGACACGCGCACACACATGCTGAGGCTCTCCAGGTTATTGGTTATGAAAGGGAGGGGGCAACAGCGAAGGTGTGGTTGTCATGGAGATGAGAGGAGAGGAATGGGATTTGTTGTATCAATAACCTTGAGGAGACAATGGGAATTAATCATAGACAGACAGTGGCGGCTCGTCCAGGAGAGCATGAGACTGGGGACGGACAAAGAAGGGAAGAGGAAAATGAATCGTGTAATCAGTCGCTCCACTGGCTCTCGAACGCTCATTATCAAATTATTCTGTAAACAAGAGCTCGCGATCGATAGCGCAAGATTGTCCTTTAGCAAACAAGCACTTCAGAAGTTAAGGAGAAAGGCTTGCCAAAAAAACACTGTAATATAATGATTTTTTTTTTCTCTCTGTATAAATTAAGGGCAGTACAATAAGTATTTTAAATGTAACTTTTGTGTTTTGTAAAGTGTTTTAAATTTAATTTAAATATAATATAAATGTACATTAAAATTGAGAAATATACTTTTCATAAAAAAAATTTCCTTACAAATTTATATTTACTGTACATTAGTGGCCAAAAGTGATGTCTGGAAGAGATATTTGTTTTTAATGACGCTATTAAACCATCAAAATATCAGGGAAAATATTTAATGTTTTTTAAATATTTCAAATGTGAGGGAAGAACAAAACACTGAACTTGGTTAAGGTGTTTTACAAACTTATTTGACAAAAAAGGCAAACTTCAGCTACAGGTTTTATTTTTCTATGCAAAAAAAAAAACATGCATACTGTTCATAAAAAGTTCAAATGAAAAAGCATACATTGACCACACCATAATCAGTTATTTATATTTTGTTGGTTCTCACTTGTTTTTGCATGCGTTCATAATTTCTTTGAACGACAGTCTGGCCCAAAATAATGTCCGCACAATTTGGCATGTTTCATTGAGTTATCACAAATAAAACAATTGACTCCAAGAACAACTATGCAATATGCTTACAAAATTTTCAATATGCAATTTTATAAATATATATATTTATAGTGGCTCTTAAAATAGGATACATTTTTTCAAGCCAAATAGAATTTTAGGGTGAATTAAATGTTTCATCTCTATACTGTAATAAAATATTAATCATGAAAAAATATTGATAAATATTTAAATATAAATATTCATTAATGTTTTGACAATGCAGAAGCATTTTTTTTTTTTTTTTTGATGTTTAGGTTTTCATTTTAATTGTGTTGTTTTTGGTGTTAAAAAATTTAAAAGGATAAAAACAACTCTGTAGGCCTCATATTCATAACCTCTTAGCCACATTTACATGCTTTCTTAAGAAAATGTGAGCGGTGTACTAATAATGCCAGCCTTCGCGAGCAGTTAATTAATTGGGCATATTTAGAGATTAAACACCTGGATAATGATTTCTCTTGTCCTGATGCAAGGTCTTTATTCCTCTGGAGATCCAGCGTGACCGTCACACGTTATTTGATTTTATCTTGTCTTATCTGTTTCCAGGAAATGCAAGTGGAAGAGCTTAGCGCAGTAAGACAGACCCTGCAAGCTGATCTAGAGACATCAATCCGGCGTATCGTTGATCTACAAGCTGCACTGGAGGAGGTGGAGTCCAGCGATGAAAGTGATACTGAAAGGTATCGCTAGCGACGTGCGCTGACCTTTTCTATTTCCTATTTCATTTGCATTCCTCAGTCTAGCATAGCAAGGGGACGCTGTCTGCGTTTACATGGATTGTAATCGGACTAGTCGCACAGTCTGTCACACACAAAAGTCACATTGGAATAAATTGCCCAAATCCAGTTCAAATTTCATTCGGATTGTAAGAGGTGCTTTTCTTTTCTAATCTGATCGAGAGGACATGTAAACACTTGATCGAATTGAAAACCGAAACTGGAAAGTACTGCGCATGTGCAATGATGTGGAGATACCTTAATGACGTATGACGTGTGGAATGAGCCGTTGTTGTTGAATATAGTGCCACAAATGACTGTCGTGTCATTCTAAAATCCTCCTTCCACTCATCGTCTGTAAAGTGGAGCAGGACAACGTCCCACCAGTCCTTGTTTCGGATGCCTTGTTTTCGGGCGCAGGAAGGGGCGTTTTTACTGCTTGATTAATGTAAGGAGGATGGCACAACATTTCATGTGCTTGTCATCTAATAATTAGGGCCTGAAATAGATAAAGCAATGTAGAAGCAATCTAGGAGAATAGTATGTGCAAACAGAGAAAACCGTGCACATGTCAAAAAATCAATTCCGATTTGAAGCTTGTGACATATAAACACACACACCAACCCGATCACTTTATGTAGCGTTCATGTGAACACTACCGATTCATCATTCACTGATTAAAACAAAAGGTGTCCATGTAAATGTAGCTACTGTCTGTAAGAAACCCAGTTTGCATACTATACATACTATATAGTATTCAAGATTGTGATTGGTGTGTTCCAAATCATAGTGTGTTGAAAATAGTGTGCTAAAGTTGCCTGGATGGTGTACAATTTCCAGTGGACACAGTATACATCCCATCATGCTTTCTGTGCTTTTGTTGCCCAACAGAAGAGTTTGGGACTATTTTATTTTATTTTATTTTATTTGTAATTCAGCTTAAATATATTTACATATAAAACATATTTATAACTTAAATTTCTTTTTCAGCAAACCCAACTTTATATTACAGTATGTATGTACACAGTTTGTATATACATTGTTGTATATATATATATAAACAGTGTATATACAAATGGTATATATTTAGCATATACTGTGTGTGTGTGTGTGTGTGTGTGTGTAGTTTGTTTTCCTTTTGGATTTAAAGTTTTACTTCTTGCTGTTACTTTTAATTGCTTTCATTCTTTTTCAGTTGAGCTGAATTGTTGAAATGTGAAGAGATTTTCCTCACGCCCCAATATCAAGGCTAAACTTAGCTACTGTAAACGCTTCAATAATGCCTTCCTCCCTCGACACCCATATAGTAAAATGCAGTCCGATGTATCAGAGTTCACATACTTTGATCTTCTCCGCCAGACTTCCCTAAAAATTTTGATATGCTTGCTTTTGCTCGTACCTCCAACCAGTTGAGCTTTCCATGCCTCTCCTGTGTGTCTCTGACTGCGTCTCCCTCTTCACAGTGTGCAGACGGCTGTGGAGTCCTTCTCTAGAAGGAAAGATCTGTAAGCACATTCCCCATCCTGCTGTTGCTCTCTATCATGCATCCATGTTCATTTTCTGTGTTATGCATTTGGGAATGAGCAATCGGATGAATGCGGGTTTCAAACTAGGCCAATTGTTTTGTATTGAACTGGACGATATAGGGGAAAAAATTTGATTTCCTTTGAATTTATAGAATTTATCTGAAATTTCTTGATTTTTATTACTTTTAAATATATGCAATTTTAATGATTTTTAGTCATTGATATTTTAACATAAAAAAATGAATGCTGAACCTTTAATAAATATATTTGTATAATTACATTTTTCAAATTGTAGTTTTATATTGTTACAATATACATTTTAATTTATTAAAATTAAACAAACTTAAAAGTAGCAAATACAGATAGTGTTTAAATCTGAGATGCTCTTAAAATGTTAGTCTCAGCATTCTCATACTCACAAACCGCTTGTGGGACTAGTTTAATGACACGGTCTGAAAGAAATTTAACAGCCTAATAAAAAGTGCATTAAAGTCATCAAGGATGTTGCTAAATTTTATATTGCCCAGAAAAATTATTGCAAATATATTCCCTATATTTTCCTGCTCTAGTTGCATAACACATTAACGTTTGCTGGGACATGAAATGTACTGCATTATGCAGTACGATTTCTTTCTTGCATATAAATGCACGGCAACTCTTTGTGAACCGAGCTTAATGGTTTTGGCGGAGTCTTAACACATAACCATCCTTCTCTCGTTGGTCTAAAAATTCCCCATCAAAAACTGACAACCAAAAATTGATGGATGGGCCAGCGCTGCGTTTGGCTGTTAATGTGGCTTGCTTACTTGCTCAGTACTGTAAGTGTGTGTGAACTTGTGCAAAGTCACAGTTTCCTTTCACACGACATAAAGATGGTTGAGCGGATGTGAACAGACACCTAGTCGCTGAACACAAAACCGCCACGTACCCACACTGCCACTTCACTTTGCTTTGTTAAATGCAAGAAGCTTTCCTCTGTGCTAGAGAGTCCTTTTAAAAGTTCACCAGCTGTGATATGCTTTGTCTTCTGAATAATGCATGTGCGTTAGCCGAGACCCCCCGCGTCTCTTCTCTTTCAATTGTCTGTGCGAGCGAAAAGGGAAAAAATTAACTGTGTTGCGGTTGCTCAGCGCTTTGACTCTTAAATCTCTGTACGAATGAGGTGAGACCGATTACAAGAGCAGGGTAGGAGTGAACCCATGGCATATGCAAGCAAATTAACAATGTTTTTGTTACCTTTCTCTTGAATGTTTGAATAAAAGCTTCTGGAAGCTAGAATAAGTTTGACGCAATATCTCTGTTCCAAAACGTAGTGGCCGCCATTTTAGGCAGGTGTGCACACATCACGAAAGGGTTTCTAAAAGACAGATCACTTGTTTTGAGCAAATTCTAAGGCAGTATCACATGTATCCATCCATAGATGAATCAATCCCACAATGCATTGTAACAAACAAGTTGAGCAGAATGCTAATAATAAATATTTTATTTTATTCAGTACTGAAAAGCACAGCTAAAAACAGAGACGTTGTCCATTATTTATCCCTTCCCATGATCCTCCCCCCCCCCGCCCCCCCTTTTTTTTTTAAACAAAAGCTATTTTTTTATTATTATTATTATTAACGTTTCCTTCTAATAGTTATTATGTATTTATACATAAAAAATAAAATAAAAAGTCCTGTATTCACCTGTCATGTGTCGGGGGAGAAGCATGTTTCCACTTCCAACTAATCACTTATGAGGATTCATGTCTACACTCTTAAAGTTGTGCTCAAAAGTTTACACACCCCTTGCAGAATGGTAATGGACTGCATTTACTGTATATAGCGCTTTCACAGACCCAATGGCCACCAAAGCGCTTTACATATTGCCTCACATTCACCCATTCATTCACTCATTCATACACCGACGGCGGCGTCAGCCATGCAAGGCGCCATCCAGCTCGTCGGGAGCAGGACACCTGCTCATGGACACCTCGACACTTGGTCAGGTGGAACCGGGGATTGAACCACCAACCTTCCAGTTTGTAGACAACCTACATGAACCACTGAGCCACTGCCGCCCCTAGAATCTGTGAAAATGTGAATAATTTTAACAAAATAACAGGGATCATACAGAATGCATGCAATTTTTTATATATATATCTTATTATTTTATGTCAAATAATAAGATATTTGACATAAAAGATGTTTACATATAGTCCACAAGACAAAACAAAATATTGCTGCATTTATAAAAATGACCCTGTTCAAAAGTTGAAATAACCTTGATTCTTAATACTGTGTGTCGTTACCTGGATGATCCACGATGGTTGTTCTTGATTCCCTTGTTTGTCCTGAGCAGTTAAAGTTCAGAAGTTCTGCTCAAAGTTCAGTTGATCCTTCAGGTCCTGCAAATTCTTCAGGTTTAGGGTAGGGAAAACCCAATATGGTTCTTCTATTGCATCGCTATGAAAAGCCTCTTTTAGTGTAGGATGCTCCATTAGAAGGTAGCTGCCTGTTTAGGCAATAAGCTGCAAGGCAGCTCACTAGCTCTTGGATCAAAGTTTATGTTTTGGGATCTCAGGCAAACAGCTTTAGTAAGTCTGTAAACAGGCTGTGGATCAGTGCGTTGTGCCCCTACGAGTCCTGATGATGACAGCGCTCTCAAGACTAATGAACTCACAGTTCACTGAACACACATGGCCTGCTGGGTAGCCAGAGGATTTCAGAGGATTCTGAGGATTTCAGAGCTAATATCACCCCCATGTGTGGCGTTACAGCATCCATCATGAGAGATCTCATCTCAAGCCATGTGCATGATCATATTATATCATATCATATTCTGTATGCAAGCTTATATTGATTCGATCGCTTGCGCTGTGAGAGCATGTTGCAACACTGTTGATCTTTCCGATGAAAGGCATTATATAATTTTTACACTGGAAAATTGAGTGACGTGGGGTTTGAATTTCAGCGACACCATGTCCAGTGTCGGATCCAGTGTGGGCACCGAAGACGTTGGTGAAGGGATCCGTCATTGGGCCGGTGTGCCGCGAGGGGGCCGAGGAGGTGGAACTTCTCCTTACGCAGGAAGCAGTTCTGGACGTCAGTCTGTCACCGACACCATGAGCACCTACAGTTTCAGGTAACATATCAACAAAAGCCAATCAGCACTAGTACTTCAATAAACAAGGTAACATGATCATGCCAGATTGGGTAAATTGTCATTTTTTTAGAAGACACAGTAGGAGCATATTGGTGATATCGCATGCCTACAATTCTGTATGAAACACAACAGGAGATTATTTCAGTCATTATTTCTGTAAAATGAAAGTCGACTCTGACAAAAACCCAATAGGATTGTTTTTCCATTTGCCTTTGGATTATTGCAGAAAATAATCTCCAAGAAAAGTTTATGATTCTGAGACGTTTTGTTCATCATAAAATTCTTCACAAATTATCACAATGAATTTTGAAGCCTAAATACAATCGGTAGAAGTAAAAAGCTACATGTAGCCACGTTTCCACCGCAGGAACTTTTCCCAGGAACTAGGGACTTTGGGGCGGTACTGTGTGTTTCGACCGCAGGAACCAAGGTCTTAATGAAGTTCCGGGTAAAAATTCAGAAAGTCCCTGAATTCAGAAACTCAGAAAGTCCCTGCTCGTGAGGTAGTTACTTTTTCAAAGTTCAGGAAACTTTCGGGGGTGGGACATGGGCGCTGATGATTGGTTGAGTTCACGCAGAATTTTGATTGGTTGACTCCACCCAGCATTTTATTTGAACCACCATTTTTAAAAGTTTGTTGTGGTGCCTGCAGTAAGAGTTGTTTGCTATTCTAATCAACAATTGAGTTAAAAAAATATGACTGATGGACCAACCACGAGGTTCAGGCATTATTAAGCTTATATGTCGGATACAAAATCCTGCGGGAACTGGAAAATCGCCCGCATTCCTATCACCGGACTAATTTGCCTAATCTTCAGGGTACTTTAGACCACAATGGAAACGCAGTCAGCAACAGGTCTGGGGGGAAAAAAGTTTCTGGGACAAATTGTTCCACGTAATTTTGGTTTGATTTAGAATAGCTTGCAAGAGCATGCCTATAAATGTGAGGCTGTGAAAGCAGATTAGTGACTAGATGAGTATACCTGTTCACCATGATGAAGTTTAATGTCGCTTTCAGGTTAAGCTTTCGGCGACTGCGCAACTAGGGTATAGGTTGCCAGGTTGAGATGACAAACGGGTTGAAATTGTATATGGTGTGTGAATATAATGCATTTAATACAAGATCTGGCAACTGGTCAGCATTAGACAAACATATTGGTCCGATTATTCATATAAAGGAGTTTGGGCCATGCAAATTACGGGAGTTTCCCGGGAGAAATAACAAACCGGGAGGGGTCCGGGAGAAAGGGCTAAAAAACACGGGAAAAACGGGAGTGTTGACAGGTATGCGTTACAGACTCTTGGAAATCTGGAAAATTTAGACTTCTGACTTCGCAAAAGTGTTTCCAATTTTGTCTACCTTATGCATCAGACATTTAACAAACGAGTGTAGCCTGCTATGACAATGTAAAGATTGACATAAATGTCAATTAGTCATGTCTTTTCAGATACCACAAAACATCTCCTTTTGTGTTCCATGAAAAAAAGCAAAAAACCCTTACACATTAATTACCCTCATTTACACATGAGGATGAGTAAACAATGACAAAAGACTTATCCTTAGTTATATACGTATTGTTATTGTCTTTTATTTCCCACGATAGATCTTGCACGCAAGACATGGACGAAGATGTCAAAGAAAGTTCTGGAGGTCTTGGCAGAGCGTCGTCATCCACGGCCTTATCTGAGCTTCTGGAGGGACTGAGGAAGAAGCGCGCTGGGTGGGAAAAAGGCTCTGAGGCAGGCGAGGGTAGCACAGTGTCCCTTCCCATCTATCAGACGACAGGGGCCTCCACCCTACGCCGCAGGGCCTCAGCGCTGTCGCTAGAAGCAGAGGAAGGTCTGGAGGACCTGCCTCGACCCGGCATACTGAAACCTCCTAGTCCCCACCTGCCCCGTGCCTTCAGCCTCCGCTCCCTATCCGAGGCAAGCCCAACGTCCTCCACCACCACAACCACCGCAGGAAAGATGAACCGCTTCAGCTCCTGTGACTCCCTCGCCTCCGTGACCTCCACCTCAAGTTCCCGCCGCCACTTGTCCAACCTCGCCATCCCTGAGGAAGGGGAAGAGGAGCCCAGCTCAAAAGCCATGCCTCCTCTTGGCTCCTATCAACCAATCCGCCATCGTCTACTTGGTGGCCTGGTGGCCGAAACCGGAGAGTCGCAATTTGGAGCAGAACCCCTTGTGTTCCAGAATCGCAGACTCATTGGAAATCAGGAGAGGGCCGGAGTTAATGCAGGGGACACCAGCTCAGACATTCTCCCAGCAATCCGACGAGCGCAGTCCACCAGCAGCCTGGCTTCTAGCGGCTCCAGAACGGGCCAGAGACGAGCCCTCAGCGTGCACTTTGGGGAGTTACCACCGTCCAGAGCGTCACGTAGGGAGTCAGACTCAGACTCTTCAAGTTCTGGTGGATCTCAGAAGCGCCGTGGGCCTCAAGGAGAGAGGCTGGAAGCCGAGGGCAGCGAGGATGTCAACTCTGTGATGAAGAAGTACCTCAAAAAAGCAGAAGTCGACTAGAAGACTCAACAAGGTTAAGCTTAAAACTGCACTTGCCTGCTTTACATTTAAGGGGGTCATATGATGAGGAACCTAATTTTCCTTGATATTTTGAGACCGTTTGTACTGAAACATACTTTAACTTTGAGAACTCAAAACTATTGTCAGTATTGTTAGAAACCTTGGATTTGTGTTCATGTCGACAACATTTTCTGTCGGTTAACAAATTAGTCTAGAGGAATACTTAGAGGATATTACCTGCTGTCTTTTCTTTATTGCGAGAAGCAGAAGCATAGATTGTTGGGTGATCCTATCACAATGTAATGCAGGCTATTGCTAATTTCATATGCAAAGTGGATGTTTACATGGAAGTCTTTAAGGCACAGCTGCAAAAAAAAAATTGTTTTAGGTTCATAGAGAGAGTGGAAAATGGTCATAAAAAAAGTTTTTTTGGCATTATTAAAAGAGTGTATGACCCCTTTATATGACATCAGAAAAATAAGTATATTTAATTGTGAAAGGAGGTGAATCATTTAGTCACTATTTTTTTTTTCTCCTAACAGGATGGATTGTGTGGAGAATCGCCCCTGTCCAGAATGCATTTAACTGGAAGCACAAATACACTGAGGATTTATTTTGAGCACTGTTTGTACACATAAATAAAGATGTTAAAGCGAACATATTTAATTCCTAAAATTCTCACTGTAAACATGCCCTTTATTTGAGCCATGCTGATACCCGTGGGGGCTTCAGGTCAGGTAAATGAATCTTGACCAGTGAGCGCTATCTTTCCCTCTCAGCAGTCAGTGCAAATTTGTTGAACTCCAACAGATGTAAATAAAAACGTCGAGCAGAATCATTGGTATTTGCTTCTGACCTTTCAAAGGAGAGCAGCATCACATTCACAGAGGAAAACAGCTGAAATTGAGCCGTTTTACAAAGCAGAGGATGTCCAAAAATAATTGAGACTGGCCTTTTTTCTCCAATTGAATCATTAACTTATTTGCCTAAGGAGGAACAGAGGGAGGGGGGAATATGGTTTGGACACCAGAGGAGGTTTTTGAAGCCAATAAACACACCTATGCTCTAGTAATCCACCAAGTTGCTTGGATAGAAAAAAATGCATCCAGGCTAGTTAAAGAATATTCCAGGTTCAGGTTTTAGTAAAGCCAAATCACTGCATTTGTGGCATGTTAATTACCACAAATAATTTAGACTCTTTTGAAATCAATCGAGGTTACAGTTAGGCACTAACAACAAAAGTAAATATGGCCAATTTGGGAGGTTTTAAAAGCAGAAATGGGATGCTTATTTTAATAAAACTTTTATTATTTGAACTGTAAAGTCACTTGTCATTGCAATGAGGTTGGGAAATTATTATTATTTTTTTTAAACATTTAGCAGATGCTTTTATCCAAAGAAAGTTTGTTTGAAAGAGGAACACAAGCAATTCATCTCAGAGCCAACAATATTCATAGCATACGACACAGAAAAGAGTTTTTGTAGCAAGTAATTTTGTTTAAGACTGTGGAGTGGTTACAGCAATTTTCATGCTAAAAATAATGTTTACCATGCATACTGTATGTTTTGGGGGTGTACTATTGAAGGGAGTATTTTAATGTTTACAGACTCTTATTTGCTTCTATTTTAGCTCAGATTCTTACTCTAAAATCTCTTAATTGGAGCTTTGGTTGCATTAACAGCTGCAGACAGATTTACATCAACACAATCATACTTTTTGCATGGATAAAATGAGACAAGTCTCTCTCTCCCCTCCAACAGTTTTATTGATATGAAGCATAACTACATTGGGACCATGGTGAGAAATTTGAGCTCCCAACTCAAATGTCCAGCAGCGGCCTTCTGGGAAAGCAGCACTTCCCATCCACATCTGCAATGAGAGAACATGATCAATGCCTGAGTCACTACATGATCTAACTAGAGTCATCTGCAGGTCCTTGCCTTGTCACACCTTCGCAGATTGTGCCTTCCGCCCCCTTCCTTTACCCTGAAGGAAACAAAAACAATATTATACACTTGCACTTTAGAAAAAAAGAAAACCATAAGAAAAAGAGGCACCTTTTTGGGTGGATTTTCACCATCTGAGGCTTCCCTGCATTTAGGAAACATTTGATTAGTTTGCCTTGCAGAAAACAAAATGAAAACTCAAATGTCAGATTTAACTTACTCCTCTTCCTTTTCTGGCTTCTTTCGCTTTAAAAATAAAAGGGAGCAGTGAGAATTGGCACAATTTAATTTCAATGATTTGTGAGCTATGAGACGAGGCCTTACTTTGCCAGCACCATTTTTTGAGACTTTCTTAACCGGTGATTCTTCAATATCTTCCTCTTCTTCCTCCTCATCCATCTCTTCATCCAGCTCTTCATCAGAATACTCCTCCACTGGAAGAGATTGACATGACTTCAATGGTAGCTTAACTAAAGAAAGTAGCAGTTAAAAAGAGCTGAAGTGGCCACTCACGGGCCACATGTTCTGCTCCGACATACACCGGCCCAGAGCCATGCTTCAGGCGAAAGGTCACAGGTGGATGAAGATCCAAGCCAGACAGGTTGACCTGATGGAGAATGAAATCTCATGAGGAACACGGACTGTTAAAATGTTAGGGGTACTGTACGTACACGCATTCAAAATAAGCTTTAAAGGGTGAAGAGATTTAATTTAGCTTTTATTCACATATAAACATTGATCAGCGAAAATAAGCAGCTCAACCGAACCTGCTTGACGCACATGAACAAACCTCATTGGTTTTTGTGGAAGCTCAAACGTGCTGTGTAACAAGAATGAACCTCATTGGTTCTCACACATCAAGCAAACATGCTTGAGCTTCCGTTTACCACAACTGATGTGCGAGTTGATGAATGTTTATGTGAATAAAAGCCTAAATTCAATGTGTTCATCATATAAAGTGATTGACTTCTGAAAAATCAGACTAAACCACTCAATTCATATGAATTAGTTTTACGATCTCTTTATGAACTTTTTGAAGCATCAAAGTAGTAGTTGCGTAGCTGTCAATGGAGGAACAGAAAGTTCTCAGATTTCATCAAAAAAGTTCTTCATTTGTGTACCGAAGTTGAAAGTCTGTCTTACGGCTTTAGAGTGACATGAGGGCGAGTAATTAATGACAGAATTTTATTTTTTGGGGAACTATCCCTATAAGACTCCATTAGTGGAAAGCAATATTGTTTGAATGCTTAATATTAAAACAATAAATTGGGGTCAAGAAAAAAAAAACTGCTAGTGAAAATAGTGACACTAGTGGCATTATGGGTATTTTTTAGCGAGCGAGCTTTGTGCACTGGAATGACAGTACAGTGTTAATGTTTAATGAACTACAATAATGCTTTATACACTTAAAATTGTATTCATATTAGGCCTATATGCAAATAAAGTAATATCTTACCGTAGGCATGGATTTAGCGTGTAGTGTTGCGATGGGAACAGCTTTCGCGCGGTTGTTGGCCTCACCAGTGACCAACTCGACAATATTAAACTCATCTTTAGCGGTGTGACCCAGACACATCTGCAAAGTAAATATTAACGAGTTAATGGCAACCATTATAGATAAAACGTCAAGTTTACTTCGATAATAACTGAACCAACCGTTCTCAGTGCAAGCTGGTGTTGATGGTTCGTATCATCCGTCTTAAAGGACTCTTCTTTATTAGATTCATTGAGTTCACAACCTAAAACAAAGTGTCGTGGATCGAGTAACCATGATGTTAATAAGTTTGATGATATGTTTTACTTCAAGAGTATAAAGCGTAAAATCTTACCCCAAAGCGTGGATAAAGGTTTCTCGGTTTTGCTCATTTTGATACAAAAAGCTAAAACGCAGTAAATGTGTATTAGTTTAATGTAAAGTGATGTAATGCGTCTTAAATGCTCACCAGAAATAATCTTCAGGGCTGCTTATAGGACAGCATAAGAAGAGAAAGAGTGTGTTTGCGCCCTGTGAACGTTTAAAGAGGAAGTTAATTGCTCATCAGGTGACAGTAATTAATTCTGGATCACTGCAGGTTAATTATGATCCGACCTGCTGAAAAATCACTTCTTTGTGATCATGTTTTAATCGAATAAAGTTAAGCTGCCTCATAATTATGCATTCTAAATCTGTTGTCTGTTATATCACAAGCATATATAATCCACAAATGTTTATTTTCAATAGCAGTGGTTTAGTATATTAGTATATTATAAAACCTAATGTGAAACCAAAAGCCACATTATATGATTTTTTTTTAAGAAACAGGGTACATTCATTGAAAAACAAAAATAGTGTGCACTGATAAATCATTTATAATACTGTAATATTTCATAAAAAAAAAAATAATTGTCATTTTCGATTTCATGGTGGCTATATATCCAATAGTACATTTTAATACAGATATGTTGAGCAAGATTTTCAAGTCAGTGTCAAATAAATAGCAGGATTCTACTGACAAATTATCCACTATTGGGGAATATATATAATGACTTGTATTTTGATAAAAATATGCCAAAATGTGTATTTCAGTTCGTTTAACTTATATTTGCCATGGCTGTTTATGCATCTCAGAACCCCCTCAGTTCCATATGTGGCTCTCATTCTAGACTTGTGTGATCTATTATTAACAGACCCCTGTGTTCAGCCTGTGGATTACTGAACGGAGGAACATGGGCTGTGAGTTTGACCGCCACTCCCCTGGGTTCCAACGCCAGCCCCTCGCCGCCATCAAAGACCACGCGCTGCCGGATGAAAAGAGGGTAGAGGAGTGGCCGAAGACAGCATGAGGACAAAGAGACTGTGATATCATGAGGTGTGGGGGTGATGGGTAAATCAGTATTATATATACAAATATTAATTATATATTGACATTAGGCAGTATTATGAGCCGTATTTTTAATATAACTTCATAATTTTCTGTGTCTGCACACCTGTGCTCGCCAGAAGAGACCGAATGGCATGTGGAAAAATAGAGGCAAGTGCCTTGTAAATGAAATGTGAAGCCACATGGGAGCTCCACTCACACAATCTCCGCTCCTGATGGCGTATAGGATGGTTTAGAGAGTGCGTGGGAGGGCTCAAGTGAATCCTCGGTGTGTGTGGGCCCCGTTCTCCTCTGTGAAACACTCACACATACAGTCTAAGTTAAAAAGCACAAATGAACCCAGTGAGCATTTGTTGGCTATTATTAATGGTGACTAAGAGCAATTGTGGGCTGTCTAACGCAATGAATGACACACGTGGCGCACGGTGCCAAATGCCTGTTCTGAAACGTGACAAGTGTGCTTTAAAGTCAACATGAAATTAAAATGGACCCTCTTTACTTTCTTAATACACATTTGAGGTCTTATTAACAATGATTTATCGTTAAATGTTATTATAAAGATTTGAAAAATGATTGTTTTCTTGTACTTGCTCCGCTTCTCAAACGATTTTCCTTTTTTAACTGTTGTCATCTGATCTAGGCCAGGGGTTTTCAAACTGTTTGATGCCATGGACCACACAAATGTGACGATCCTCATATATATACAGTGTTGTGGAAAGTTACTTTTAAAAGTAATGTGTTGAACCTGAAGAGAAACATAAATCTATGAGCGAAAACAGAATGTATGTTTAATAGAATAAATCATATTTTTATTTTTAGGGGAAAATGTATCTGAGAAGGCAAAATCATTTTAACCAATAGCCACTAGCTGTTAAGTCATGGTTGTAGGTAATGCAAACTTTCTAAAGTCTTGCCAATATTCAATGCTGTAATTAATGTTGTTTAATATTGCTGCAATAATAGCAAATCGTGGTAGATATGAAGAGGCAGCACTGGTATATTTCACCTATTTTTCATGACCCAATCATGAAAATAATTTTTCTTCTAATTTCACTTGAAAATGCATCACCTTACAGCAGTAAAATGGTTGCAAAAGCCATTTCATGTTAACTACAATTGTTCCTCAAATGCTCCAAAGGTGCTGGAAAAAAAACAGAAAATGAGCTTCCCATCCCAGAGGACCTTTCCACACCGCATTAGCTGCAGAATACCTGTTTCAGCACTTCCTAAGTAAACTAAGCATATTGTGGATGTGCTCGTCTGGTGGCATTTCAGTGTGGAATTAAAGCGACCGGCTGATAGACGGAAGGAAAATGGAGACAGTGTGGAAAATAACAGATAATCCTTAGACCTCCCTGGATCTAATTAAGATTTCCTCGAGGAACGGAAGGGGTCGGACCGCTCTATAGTGTGTCAATAGTGTCAGTCACTTTGAGAAACTGTCGTTTCTTGGATTTTCTTCATCTCTGTCGCTCAGAAAGAAGAGTATGGCGATAGCAACACCAAGGTCATGAGATTGGTTGCCAGGGAATGCATGAAGTGATAAAAATGTTCGAGTGAAAAAATTTCGAATGCAGTGTACATTGCTTTGGATGAGTGTCAGATGCATTAATGCAATGTAAATGTGTTCGGTTTAGCTGTCTTTAGAAAAAAAAAAAATAGAAACAAAAATACAATTTCTGGCACAAAATCGAGCAACTGTCTAGTTGCATTGCTAAAAGCAAGTTTCACTTCATCTGTTTTTTTGTTTTGTTTTGTAAGAGAAACGCAACAGCATCATTATTTCAGCAGCTGACTTTAAACTATGGCAAACACAGCGGTTTCAGTGCTGGGCAATGAGCCATACTTATGCCATGTGTCATGCATCATTAGTCTGTGAGGGAGAGTGGCATTGCCAACACTGAGCCACCTGTGATCTTAAAAGCCTTAAAACCAGTCAGTCGATCGTAGATGAAAAGGTTTATTCATCCAAACTGCTCATGCCTTTTTTATTATTATTTCCAAACAATATTGAACCCCATTGACTTTCATTGTATGGACAAAAAAACAGGCATTAATATAATTTTTCAAAAGATTTTTTTTTTTGTTCCACATCAGAAAGTCATACATGTTTGAAACAATTCAACGGTGACTAGCCAGGAGAAAACACCAGGGGCCTGATGTATAAACGTTGCGTACGCACAAAATGGGCATAGAAATATGCGTACGCATTTTTCCACGCACATATCGGAATTTATAAAAAATAAACTTGGCGTAAATAAGTGCGCACCGTAAGGATGCTCTTGACCGTGCGTACATTCTGGAGACAAAGGGAATTGGCGACACCGATGGTGAGTTGGAGTTAAATGTCTTTTTGGTCACTTTTAGACAGAAAATCTAAAGAAAATGATACATATACAGAAAGATAATACAAATATAATTTCACTCACCAAGCCTATCACTTGAAGCAAATATCCATCCCTTCTTAAATGTCCGCGCAGCGAGCGCGTTGGGCCGTTTAGTGAAACTGACGCATATCTAACGGCAGATGAAGGAAAACCGTAAATCTTTATTATGAGTCATAATCATAGAGTGCATGATTGCAATGACACTTTAAATAAATAAAATATGGATTTAAACTATGTTTTACTTTTGATATAAACATTTAGATTAAATATGCCATTCCGATTAATGGAGTTAAACACTTAAACTACATGAAATCATTACTGAGAAGTTACAACATTGTTTTATATTCAATAAATAGAGAAATATTTGTTGTGGATGCAATGCTTTTGAACACTTTTCCTGTGGCATTCTGTGTTTTAATGTTTTACATACATAATTGCTTATCATGATAATAGCAGATTATCTGAGAAAATAGTTTCGTGCAAATAATGCACAAGGTCTATCTGTTTCCATTAAACATATAATCAATTAAAAATACTATTTGGCCAGTGAGATTGAGAAACTTTCTCTGAAATGTATTTTACACATTTTTATTTATTTATTCAAAAACAAGGCAAGGATATAGGCTTGTGATTTTTATTAATGTAATGTGACGGCACATCCGTATTTCATATTTTCCTAATGTGTTTTACCGTTAAACATGTTATCACGTGGGTGAATAATCATATGCAAATGATATGCAGATGAGGATATGCATAGTAAAACTAGGCGTTGTAAGCTCCATATGTGGTTATTTCGGGGAGGAGACGCGTGTGCGCACAATCTTCCGCTGACTGAGATTTATCGGGATTTATAAAGTGAATTCTGCGCAGGTTCTGGCATACGCACGGTTTTATAAATCTGAATATTTTTTTGCGTATGCCATTTTTGGCTTTCGGGCGCACTTACACTTTTAGTAAGGCTCCTACGCACAGTTTTATAAATGAGGCCCCAGGGCTCTTCTGAAACAACTTGCTGTGGACGATTGTTAGTGCTTCGGCGGCGCAGCGGGTTTTTTTCAGTTGAGACGCTATATGTGCTATGATACGGAATATCCACAGAACTGTTACTAGTCTCTGATTTCGCAAATAGTTTCTGAATATAAAAATGTCAGCACAATGTAACATACTTGCTCTGGGACTAGTTTTGGATGAAGAGATGTGCTTGTTGTTGTCGTTTGTTATTGTTGTGCAAGGAGAATGTGACGGTTGGCCGGCGTGGTATGTGTCCCGCCCCTCCTCCACAGTGATTGGACGGCTATAGGTAAAAAGTGACAGTGATGAGCGCTGTGTTTTACCCAAAGTAGAACATTCTTCTAGAACAACCCTCCGCAACAGGTAAAAAAAATGCAGGGTTAACCCTAACGCTCGGTGCCTTGTCACGCTGCTGGCGTTTAAAAAACGCGGCGTTCCCATTGAAAACAATTTGGAAAATATGCTAGCCTCTGGAAAAAAAACTCTTTGATGGACACACGGCCTAAATGATAACGGAATTTTTAATTGTTGAGTGAACTGTCCCTTTAAGGGAATTTCTCCTGATGAATGTGTTCTTCTTCTCTTCTGGAACATTTACTCAGAAGTAATTAACAGAGATTATCACAAAGCAGCTTGATCCAGCTAACAAGCATTTGAAAGTGACGCTCTCAGAGAAATTACTTTCTTCTCAGGCCGCTGGATTCGAGCACATCAAATCATCGCATATCTCAATGCGGGCCAGAGGTCTTTACGTGGTTTTTGTCCAGCTCTTCTCAAATAGCCGAGCATATCTGTTTGAAACAAGAGTCTGTTCCGATCGTGGCACCTTAAACTTGAGGTCTATGATCTCATTTCTTAGTGCAGGCCAGGAGCCTTTTAGCCAGAGATGAGAGATGTGGGATAAATGCCAACGCAGTTACTGGACTATGAATTCCCTTGACCAATGAAGTCATCCATGATATCATATGTGCTTCGCCATGGATTGATTTGGGAAAACATTTGGTAATGCAAGTAGAGCCCGACCTCTCCGCTGGGAGTTTTAGATTGCCTTTATGGTAAAATGGAGACTGGGGTTAGTTGTCACCCCACTCTCAGAAATGTGCTACATCCCTTATACTATATGTCCTAAAAGTATGTACTCTTTTGAGAAGAAAAAGTAGATACTTTTGAGTTTGTAGCAGAAGAGTACACAAATTACATACTATCTATCTATTATAATTTTAGTCATATGCTACTTTTGGGTGATTCTATGGCCATCTCTCACCATACGCGAGAGACTGCCCATGGATTTTTTTTGCAATGTTTTTTTTTTCTGGGGTAGGTTGCCAGGTCTTTCCCAACCCTCCCCATGGCTTGGGACTCACACACACATCCATTTTTACACCATTTCCAATCCATCTTACCTGCTGGTCTTTGGACTGTGTGAGGGAAACCGGAGCGCCAGGAGGAAACCCACGCTGACACGGGGAGAAGATGTAAACTCCACACAGAAGGGACTCCAGGCTCAGCCGGGGCTCAAACCAGGGACCGTCTTGCTGTGAGGCGACAGCGAGCCACCGCTCCGCCCGTTGACTAGTCTCAGCCTCAAACGTCAGCCCACGTACCGCTGGCCGAATGTCTGATGCATATGGCACACTGAATTGGAAACACTTCAGGATTTTCAAAGTCGTCATCTGATTGGTTGAATTCTACAGGATGTCCAGGAGACGTGTGTGTCGCGTTCTTTTACGGTTCGGCTGGAAACAAAGATGCCAAACCCACTCATGGAACAAGAGCGGCATCGTGTTTACAACTGGATGGGTCAACTAAACGCTGGGAACTAGTATGTGAAGTATGTGGCATAGACTCTTTGAAACAAGTCCTAGAGTTTTACACACCGGCCTGTTGTTGTACGGACATCGATGTTACATTTTCACGCCCCTAAACATGACGCGGGACAAAACAAACTGTGATTGGTTACTTTACATATCAGTTAGACAACCTCTGGGCGGTCCTTGGCCAATGAAAGCTGCTATGAGTCCAGACCTTCTGCCGTTAGTCTCAAGGTCTGGCTATGTGCGATAACCCGTTGACATACTACCACATCATAAAATTTGCATACATGCATTCTGTCACCGTAAACCAGCCTGTCAATCATCCAGTCAGTTAACATCCACATATACACTCTACATATTTAATTAATATTACACCACAAAAATATCTATCTATCATCTATGTATATATCTATCTATATCTGTCTATCAATCAGCAAATAAGCATTCATTACTTCCCTGAATTGGAAACTGTAGAAGCATTTTCCCCTCACAGCATCAGCAACTTTTACACACACACAAACCAGAAGGCAGAGAGAGAGAGAGAGAGAGAGAGAGGGAGAGAGAGAGAGAGAGAGAGAGAGAGAGAGAGAGAGAGAGAGAGAGAGAGAGAGAGAGAGAGAGAGAGAGAGAGAGAGAGAGAGAGAGAGAGAGAGAGAGAGAGAGAGAGAGAGGAGGGGTGAGTGAAGGAGAAGACACACTGCGGAGTTCAGCAGAGGAGAAATGAAGAGAGCTGGAGACAGAGACCAAACCGACATCAGAGCTGTGAACACACAGGAGCTCATGCAGACACGCCGCCTGTGAGTAAAACTCCACGTCTCTGACACTAAGCAGCTCTGCTGTGGACCTAAACCCTGCATCTGTGATTATTCTGGACTGGACCCCCTTTGGACTGTGTCTTAACATGCTGGGAGTTCAAAGTGATGCTCTGCTGCTTGGCTTGATGGTTTGGATGGGAATCCTATGGGGAGAGATCACAACCCAAGGTAATGTTCATTACTGCACTGATTCATTCAGATGCCCTTGTGTCTTTGATGGACTGACACTGCTGTTTAACGTAAAGCCCCCCTCTAAACTTTACCACCACGTCCACCGCACTTTTATTTCAATTACGCACAGCCTGTTTAATAAAAGACTCGTTGCAGCATAAGTTTAGTCACCCTAATGCGACGTGTGGAGCTTGCGGACAAGATCATATGTGAGACAAACATGCCGGGTTTGATCAGTTTGGATCGTGCATGCGCTTCCAGAATTGTTTTCAAGACAAAAGTGGGGCAGAAACATTGAAGAAACACGCTTATGTGTGGATCTGGTGCATAATATCGCGCGTGGACAAAGAAACGCTGCGGGATTCCAAATGAATGTCGTTTATATTGTATCACATGTGTAGATGTAATGCACAAACATCGCGCTTAACATCTTAAATCACACTTAAGATTGTCAGAAGGACCTTTAAGACATGCGCTTTAACTGCATTGAAATGAAAACGCATTTGTTTGTTGTTGTCTATTGTGTGCGTGTGCTTGTCCATTCATAAGCAGCTTCATTTCCGAGCTATTATGAGTTTGTGTGTGCAAGATTGGGTTTGACATAAATTATTCCTTTGTAAACCATGTGTGCTTGCATCAGACACGAGCAGTTTGATTTCAGTAAGTGTCACCTCCCCAAAACAGGAGCACTCACCCTCCCTGACCTGGTGTAATAAATGCAATGCTGTTACATTATTCATGCAGATGCGTGAACAAGAAGTCAAACGACTGTGGTTCTTCATCCACCCGCGTTTTTCCTTCCCCGAGCAGCTCTTTAATCACTTACTGTGTAAATTTAGCTCAGTTCCAAGCGCGTGGGCAACTCATCTTTAATCGGGACATGCGCGACTGCATGTGGCTCCATAACACAGTTCTGTCCTCTAGTAAAAAATGATGTTTATTTTTCCTCAGTGATGTGCGGTGATCCTCGGAAATGAGAAGAAAAAGACCCCACTCTGTGTTTGGATTATTTTTGTCCAATGTAAATTCATGTTCCAGCACCATTTGACGTTTCCACTGTTTCCAGGTTGAAGGAACAGCATTTCTCTTTCAACTAACAAACAAGAAAATAATACTAGGTTATATATATATTAAAACCTATATATTGGATATATATATTTGTTTTTATGTAGTCTAAACAATAGGCTACAATCAAGTCATGTGCTGTTAAACATGTTTGCATTGCCTCAAAAATGTTTTCTACAATAATATGTTAACGAATATTTGATACTGTTGTTTGTGTTTTATTATTAGTCGTGATTTTATCTGTTAGTCCTAATCATCAAATCTGTCCTCGTGAAAAAAACGCGCATTTTGAAATCGTTTCTGACGTCACAAACTGTAACCAACACGCAACGTGCTGGCGGGCTTTATAATATCATTAAAGCAGAGGAGTCTCAAGAGAAGCCAGGTTATCCCGGTATATTTTTTCCTGTTGATGTAAAAAATCGGGTACATTTAGCAATATAGTGGTTGAATTATGTATATGATGTAGGCCTATATTACGATGTTATGATGAACTACATGCCTTTCTCCACTGACGTTCGAAGTTGTTCAAAGCGTTTGGATAGTTTTTATAAGGCAGCTGCCCGACTCTGAGGGTGAACAGGAACATGGTTTGTGTAACATTAGCAACACATTATTAGCTGTTTGATAACGTAGTCAAACAAAAGGCTAATCATATTAATTGCCGTTATGTGTCCGATGTTGTAAATGATACATAAAATGCATTACCGTTCAGATAAAATCGACTTGTATAGCCTGTATAATTCACTTTTCCACTTCTTCTGCATTAGTTCTGGTTCAAACATTTATGGCTGAATTAAACCAGTAGGCTATTTTCCCCTTGCCATTGTGCAGCGTTTACTACAGTAAGGTTGACCGAGTGGATCAGGTAGTCTGAACTTGTGTGACTGAGAGGAGGCGGGGCTAATTTGCATATTTATGGAGCTGCATATAATAAATGAAGCAAGGGAGTTACATTCAAGCTATTTTAAGGCATGAATACATTTTTTCCCACAGGAAAAAAAAAATGTTTAAATATGTAATTTTAGTAATTAAAGATGAGTTTTAAGGGATAAAATGATTGAGTGCATGTTTCCCGACATCCAGTATTCTGTCTGTTCAGAATATAAAGAAATAAAATGGCAATGCATTTGTTTTGCAAGTGTATACAGTTGTTTAAATTCTAGATTTCCACATTTGAATTGGCTTCTGTTGCACTTAAAGTAAAGTTGGCCATTTCAAATTGAGTTGAATTGAATTGAACAAAGCCTAAGGGCATTCAAAATGATTGTCTAGAAATCGTCAGCATCTCTGTTAATTACTTATTATAGAACTCAAATTTGTACTGAACCCAGCGCATTCCTTTAACTAGAAGGGTTTTACAAAAGTTATCATATCCCTCGTGTTCACTTTGGATCAGGTCCCATAATAATAGAGTTCTCATTGTTTTGGCACACTGTACTGTTGAAGGGAATGAGATATAGTTACACTCTATGTGTCTTTATTTACTGGTGATATAATAGTCAGAGCCCTTCCATACAAAACACATTAAATATAAAGAGTATTCTTTACCACTGAATCATACCTCAAATGAATCAAAATAATTATTGTTGTTGTTTTTAATAATTTACTCATGTCCCTTTGCTCTCCATCATTGTCTATGGTGTTCTTTAATTGGTACAGGAATTGTTCTGGTCACTCTCTTCATGCAGTTACAATGAACAGGGAGCTTTGATGCTTCCAAAGCAAGCAGCATAAAAGTAGTCCATATGTTCTGCTTCCACACAAGAAATGACTTAGGGGTGAGCAAATGAGTTAGATTACTCATTGTTGAGTGAATTATTCCTTTAACTGCGCTGCCTTACCGATTTGTGAACAACCACAGAACTATTATCGCCTGCACACTTTTAAGCAAATTCACAGTAGTTCTCCCAAAAGTCAGACGGACTGTTCTGGCGGTGCTGTCAGTGTTATTTCCACAGGGCCAGAACTCTCTAGGTGACAGACTGTCTGTTCTGCACCTTCTGAAACTCACTCATCTGGAATTTGTCCTTCTCTTCCCATCACATCACTTCCCGTCTTTCTCCGCAGCTCTACTGATACACAAAGGCAAATCAGAATAGAAAGGGGAAGAATGTCCTGCAGGAAATGTCTGATAGGGACTAAAACAAGTGTGTGAGTGAGATGTGCACCCAGAGGACTTAAGGCTAAAAATGTGTGTGTTTGTCTGTGGCAGTGTCCTGTGCTGGGTATTTATGGTGTGGGAAACCTGAGCATTGGGTCATTCTACAAAACAGGCCTTTTTACTCATTAATATGGAAATAAACCCGGTTTCACAGACTAGGCTTAAGCTAGTCCCAGACTAAAATGCATGTTTGAGCTGTTTTAACTGAAAGCAACTTAAAATACGTCAGTGCCATTGTTTTGTCTCAAGATTCACACCAGTAATGTTTTTTTTCTAAGGCACATTTAAATGTCCTAATTGAACTAAGGTCTAATCCTGACTTAATCTAAGCCCTGTTTGTGAAACCAGGCCTATAAGACTTTTATGGTTAATTGTAGACTTTTTCTTTTATCGTTTTATATTGGGGGGGTTTTCTGTTTGTCAGACCTCATTACCATGAAAAGTGAATATTTGTAGAAATAGCCAGTGGCATATAATACTGGTAGGGAAAATTGTATTCATATTTTACATTAATAATTTGATTTGCCTCAAGATGGCACAAAACAATTCATTAAAACTTTATTTTGCCAGGTACAATACTTAGGGCTGTCAAATGATTAATCGCATCCAAAATAAAAGTTTGTGTTTACATAATATATGTGGGTGCACTGTGTATAATTATTTTATATATATAAATACACACACATGCTTGTATATATTTAAGAAATATTTTCATGTAAATACTGTATATAGATTTATATATAATTTTTTATATATATAAATATAAATATTTTATATATAAATAAAAAAAAATTCTTAAATATACATGCATGTGTGTGTATTTATATATATACAAAATAATGACCGTATACACAGTGCACCCACATATATTATGTAAACACAAACTTTTATTTTGGATGCGATTAATCGCGATTAATCATTTGACAGCCCTAAAAATATATATTTGCATAATGTTTTACATTATAAAATATTTTTTATTTAATCAACGTGTATTATAAACATATTTAAGTAATACTAATAATTAAATATTAAATAAATGGTTAATTTGTAAATGTATAAAATAATTGTTAAAAAGACAAGTTTCATAGAATGACTCGTTTGATAGTTCCTGTGTGGGTTTGTTGACTCAGGATATTTTGGGCTTCTTGGTTCTGAATCCATTTTCAGGTGTTTGTTTTGGTGATGTTGTCTTATCCGAATAATCTGATATGTAAACAAACGCTAGATCCGTTGAACGCTGGCATGTTCAGTACGGTAAGTTAATATCTCAAGCTTAATTTGTTGGCTGACATTATGGTATTATTTCAGTTAAGCATGTGGTGCGTTAAAAATAGCAATAAGCTCTTAAGATTTGTGTCTACATCAGGATATGGAGTTTTATGCAAGATCACTGGCATTTTATAAGCTCTGACAGGGCAGCTTGTGTAATATATGCTATCCTGTAGCTCTATACCGGCCTGTGTGCGTACAGTGGATCTTGGAAAGTGCTTTCCGCTGTAGTTTCCTCCGAACGAGAGGTTTGAATCTGATGCCCTGGAGGTTTGCTGACTGGAGGGCGACTGACAGCTTCTCTCCAGCGCCTGGAGCCCAACTCAGCAGCTCTGCATTGTTCACATATGAGGATGCTCTTAGTCACTGGGAGTTGGTGAGACGTGAGCAGTGGTGTCCTACATCACTAAACAAACAAGATTTTTTGCTTTGAAGAGAAAGAGCAAAGGTAGAAGAGATGTGGATTTGTAAGTAGTTGTTTTAGGAGTTTTTTTTAAATATTTTTTTATCCAAAGTGACATATGAGACTGCCAGTTGTAGCATGTTTACATTTTCCTTAATGAATTACAGCCTATTAGAAATCTACCTCGTATATACAAGTGGAAATATGTATTTTTTTGTTTCAAATAGAGATCAAGATTCTCCCACGAAAATATTATATCTACGACTCACTCATGAATACTTCACTTGTTTCATTACTAGATGATTCAGTGTTTTTGAACGAATCTATTGAATGAATGATTCAACGACTCACTCATGAATACTTCACTTGTTTCATTACTAGATGATTCAGTGTTTTTGAACAAATCTATTGAATGAATGATTCAACGACTCACTCATAAATACTTCACTTGTTTCATTACTAGATGATTCAGTGTTTTTGAACGAATCTATTGAATGAATGATTCAACGACTCACTCATGAATACTTCACTTGTTTCATTACTAGATGATTCAGTGTTTTTGAACGAATCTATTGAATGAATGATTCAACGACTCACTCATGAATACTTCACTTGTTTCATTACTAGATGATTCAGTGTTTTTGAACAAATCTATTGAATGAATGATTCAACGACTCACTCATAAATACTTCACTTGTTTCATTACTAGATGATTCAGTGTTTTTGAACAAATCTATTGAATGAATGATTCAACGACTCACTCATGAATACTTCACTTGTTTCATTACTAGGCCTAAATGAATCAGTGTTTTTGAACAAATCTATTGAATGAATGATTCAACGACTCGCTCTTAAATACTTCACTTGTTTCATTACTAGATGATTCAGTGTTTTTGAACGAATCTATTGAATTAATGATTCAACGACTCACTCATGAATTCTTCACTTGTTTCATTACTAAATGAATCAGTGTTTTTGAACAAATCTATTGAATGAATGATTCAACGACTCACTCATGAATACTTCACTTGTTTCAGTACTAGATGATTCAGTGTTTTTGAACGAATCTATTGAATGAATGATTCAACGACTCACTCATGAATACTTCACTTGTTTCATTACTAAATGAATCAGTGTTTTTGAACAAATCTATTGAATTAATGATTTAACGACTCGCTCATAAATACTTCACTTGTTTCATTACTAGATGATTCAGTGTTTTTGAACAAATCTATTAAATGAATGATTCAACGACTCACTCATAAATACTTCACTTGTTTCATTACTAGATGATTCAGTGTTTTTGAACAAATCTATTGAATGAATGATTCAACGACTCACTCATAAATACTTCACTTGTTTCATTACTATGATTCAGTGTTTTTGAACAAATCTATTGAATGAATGATTCAACGACTCACTCATAAATACTTCACTTGTTTCATTACTAGATGATTCAGTGTTTTTGAACGAATCTATTGAATTAATGACTCAATGACAAATACGTTTTTAACAGTCACTTTTTGTAACAATGTAATCAATTATCGATACAATCGTTATTTGAAATGCCAAGTTACTCTCAAAAGGGGATCTGCTATATTTTGACGCTACCGGAGACATCAGTGTTTATCCAAACTATAAACCTTTATACTTTTGTGAATTATTGTATACATGACAACTGCCCTTTCTGGGTCACAGCCGGCAGCACGAACACAGACAGCCTAACCGTTGTCATTTAGTTATAAGATCACGTGGATGTTTGAATCGAAATCATGATCCTTTAACGATTAACTGTGCAGTTTTAGTATATACCTTCATGTATATTTTCTGTCATGAATTCACATTTCATAACCAGTGTTACAATTCCCTCTTGACCTCAGCTGTGATATTATATGGTAGCTGCCAGAAACAGTGTTACCTTTACCTTAATCATTTATTTTGCACGAGCAGATGCTGCTCTAGGTCTTGTTTCAGGTTCAATCCCCCTGGAGCAATCTGTGTTTTGCTGAAGGGTAAAATGTGGATGCTTTTCTTCTTGCGGGGATCAACCCATCAAACTATTGGTAAATGTAACTATTACACACGCTTTATCAGGTATAGGCAGTGTGTAAAAAAAAGAGGCAGAGCCTGTCGACTGAAAAAAGATGTGAAATTAAGGCCCTCTTTAATGTTATCCGATGAAAAAGTGAGGAAACAGTTTAGTGTAAACATCCTGACACAAGAGTTTCACAGCCGAGCATCTGTTGCCTCAGAGTGTTAATGAAATTACCAGGCAGTGTTAATCAGCCCTGACTGATCGCGTTGGTCGGGTGAATCTGACAAAACTAATGAATGGCCCAAAGGATCAGCTTATCTTGACCATGAAAAGAGAATATATTTTGTTTTGTGTTTATATGCACTGGAACAGGTTATGAATTTCGTCATTAAATGCACTAAAATGTGGATAAACTTAACAATAGTCCAATAGTTAATGCAATAAACTAAATATCTTTGTTACTGTATCTGTTAATGTTGTAATGTTAGCTCTACTCCATTAAATAATATTAACAGATGCAACTTTGGATTTTAAGAAATTGTGTTTTAAGAAATGTTGAAATTAACATCAACTAAGATTAATAACTGCTTTAGAAGGATTTCTGTTAGTTCATGTTAACTAATAACTAATGCTTACAAATGGAACCTAACTGTGAAGTGTTTCCGAAAAGAGTGTGAGTGCATGACTTTGAGTTAAAGTCAACATGCAATCAAAATCAACCCATTGACTTTTGTAATGATCCTGTGTGTGTTTTTTTTTTTTTTTTTTTTAAGGATTCAGTGCATGCATGTTATGCAAAAAAAAAAGAAAAAAAAAAAAAGATCTGGCTTAGAAATGAATTGCATTGGGTTCAACCACCATCATATGCTTCTCCCACATGTTGAGCCATGGTGCTCAAACGGGAGATGTGAGTTTGAATCTTGTTTGTTTTTGTGTCTTCTTGATTGTGTGATTACATGTTCTCTCTACTGTTGTTGTGAAAAGAAAAGGTCATACACTCACATTTACTGTAATGGAATTATATAGGGCCGTTAAGACGGTAGAATAAGGCTCCTCAAACATCTGCAATGTTTACTGCCAACAGATGCCTTGATTTAAAAAGCGAGATAAAGTTGAGGGATAGCACACAGCCCCTCATAATCGCTCCTAACACGGCTACAGCTCTAATGATGCATGTGAACGAGCGATCCAGGACGTCAGCGCTGAACTTTGAAGACGCTCCATGATGAATCTGAGCCTCTGAATATGACGGTGTCACTTCAGCCAGATGGAACGGTTGCTGCAAAGCATGCGCCATCTGTCAGGCCCATGACACCTCGATTTCCGTGGAGCGTTTTACATGCTTAGTATTTCAGCTTCCCTTTGCTTCAAAGCAGTGGCTGACAGGTAGCATGTTTGGAAACGTCCCAACCTGTTTCTCTGATTTGAGGGCTGCCTTCACCTGAGCCCGGGCGCGTTTATCGCGTCGAGACGAGGTGAGAAACGCAGTCAAAGCATTGCCGTCAGCTCCCCTGTCTCCACGGTGACATTTGAGAGCGAGTGTTTGCCTTAACGTTTTAGCTCGATGTTTTACACACCTTCAGCTGTCGGGTTAGTTCCGTGGTGTGCTTGCGAGCGCTGTCAGCCGCTAATGCAGAGGGACAGTCTCAGCAGGTGGAGAGAGTCGGTTTAGTGCCAAAACTTCATTTTACAGCTATTATAGAAATGACTTTTTCAGGGCATGAAGACAGCTTTAGAAAGAGCCTCTGAATTAATGTAATTTCAGACATTTAGATCTGAATCACTTCTGAATGTGATTTTATCGTGCCTGCTGCTTTTGTAAATGGGAATTAATCTTGAAATGTGAGTGTGACTGAAGAGCTTTAATGCCCTTAAAACATAGCCCTACTGTTCCAGCGTACTTTTGAAAGTAGAATATTACTTATTATTAATGTACCGTAGTGTATGTCAAAGTAACGTGCCACTTTAAAAAAAGGACCATGGTATTTTAAACATTATTGTAATTACCGTGTAAATATGCAACAAAAGTACCATATATCTGATACCCTCACTGTGCCATGGTAATGCTGCAGAACTTTTTGTAAGGTATACATAACCAAAAATGCATATACCATGTTACCATGTTAGAGGCTATCCTTTATTAAATTCAATTCAATTAACATCCAGTGTTGTGTGTGATGCATTACGTATTTAATTACTGTTATCTAATTACGTTTCCCTTGATAAAGTAGAGGATTACTCTTCATTTTTTTCTGTAATTTAATCACAGTTACTTCTGATTTAATTGCATTAAATGCTGTATTGAACAATTCTGTATTAACCAGTATTGAATTAAACGCTTGTCTGTCATCAAAGACAAAAGATAAGATTAAACATTTAATGTCTTATGTTAAAATGTATGTTTTAATGTAACCTTCTCCCTTTAAATACTTCAGAAAGAATTTATGCAATTTTATATTATTTATTTTAAAGAATTAAAAGAGCAGTTTCATGTCTATTCTTGGGATTTAGGAAGTAATTACTAATAAGTAATGGCATTATTTTTGAGAGAGTAATTAGTACAGTAATCTAATCACACTGTTGGAGATTTAATTAGTAGCTGGTAATTAAATTATTTTTTAGAGTAAAAAAACATTGTATTAAACATTCATAAAACTATGGTATTAGCATGTTATATCATTAAAAACATGGTATTATGATGGTAAATATTCATAAAACTATTACCATGTTATATCGTTAAAAAAACATTGTATTATGATGGTAAATATTCATAAAACTATGGTATTACCATGTTATATCATTAAAAAACATGGTATTATGATGA
This sequence comes from Rhinichthys osculus, assembly GCA_029959095.1. Taxonomy (NCBI): domain Eukaryota; kingdom Metazoa; phylum Chordata; class Actinopteri; order Cypriniformes; family Leuciscidae; genus Rhinichthys; species Rhinichthys osculus. The sequence continues at coordinate 26,379,776 of JARWKJ010000024.1, forward strand.
TAAATATTCATAAAACTATGGTATTAGCATGTTATATCATTAAAAACATGGTATTATGATGGTAAATATTCATAAAACAAAAAAACATGGTATTATGATGGTAAATATTCATAAAGCAATGGTATTACCATGTTATATCATTAAAAAACATTGTATTATGATGGTAAATATTCATAAAACTATGGTATTACCATGTTATGTCATTAAAAAGCATGGTATTATGATGGTATATATTCATAAAGCAATGGTATTACCATGTTATATCATTAAAAAACATTGTATTATGATGGTAAATATTCATAAGTTATATCATTAAAAACATGGTATTATGATGGTAAATATTCATAAAGCAATGGTATTACCATGTTATATTTTTAAAAAACATTGTATTATGATGGTAAATATTCATAAGTTATATCATTAAAAAACAGTATTATGATGGTAAATATTCATAAAACAATGGTATTACCATGTTATATCATTAAAAAACATGGTATTATGATGGTAAATATTCATAAAACTATGGTATTACCACATATATCATTAAAAAACATGGTATTATGATGGTAAATATTCATAAAACTATGGTATTACCATGCTATGTCATTAAAAAGCATGGTATTATGATGGTAAATATTCATAAAACTATTACCATGTTATATCATTAAAAAACATTGTATTATGATGGTAAATATTCATAAAACTATGGTATTACCATGTTATATCATTAAAAAAACATGGTATTATGATGGTAAATATTCATAAAACTATGGTATTACCATGCTATGTCATTAAAAAGCATGGTATTATGATGGTAAATATTCATAAAA